>VZSV01000073.1:3689169-3718861 GCA_013398735.1 Nothocercus julius | reverse complement strand
AAAAAAAAAAAAGAAAAAAAAAACAATAATAAGACAGACACCTCTCTTTCAAAGAGGACCTCAGTCACCTTTAAATTCTTTTGGTGGTTGGTATCCTTTCTGCTTATCATGGACAGACAGTTTTATTAATGAATGCTCCGGTATCAGTTATACTAAGACAAGACTAAATCACACCTTTTTGCTTCCCTAAGATGAATGGAGTGCCAGTTTGAGGCATTAAGTTAGGAAATGCCTGTATTCCTCTGACTGCAAAACTGTAAGAAATCAGGAGCTCCAAGGATGTTCTGGACAACGAGGCACTTGCACAGGCCCATAACCACCATCGTGCTCATGAGGACAGCACGGTCAGCGCTCAACACGCCGTGTCCGCCTGGCGAGGTGTCCAAGTTCAGCTCCCATGCGAAAGACCCAGTTGCTGGGACTGCAGCGGCACTGGGGCTGCCGGATGGAAGCCGTAAGCTTCCAGCAGCGCGTGGGGCATTTCGTTACTGTTTTAATGAACCTCTGTGTTTTGCAGACCACTGAAATAAAACAGCAAGCACTGCTGTGTGCTCTGCGGTGGTGTGGGGAGACCCTGGGGAGCCATCACCTCCTCTTGAGTTTCCTAACTCAGCTTTCTGAAGAAGATGGTATGGGCCTTGGGGCTCCTGCCTGACAGGATATTTTGTTATGTGTTTTTTAGGCTGGTCATCCCTGCTTCACTGCTACGTTTATGTGACAGATGCACTCATTCAAGTGAATACGATTTTTTCCCCATTAACTTGCCAATATAGGCTGCTGAATGAATCTTACCATTAACTTGACAGTTCAGGGTCCACCTTCCATTCTCTCCATACTAAATGTAGGAGAGAGAATTTTTGTGAGAGGTTAAAAAAAAAAAAAGACATTGTGAAAAAGTGTATCACAAAGATTCTAAACTAGGCTAGAAAATGTTTCCCTTTAATAAATATTTATATTGAAAAGCTTTTAAAAGGAGCGACCCCTCAGAATTACAAAAGCACACCAGCACCTGAGAAAGAGCAGGTGGAAGATCAGTACTTGCTATTTTATTTCGACGGTCTGTAAAACAAAGAGGTTCATCAAAATAACAGTAAAATGCCAAAAAGAAAATGCTTCTCTCTCCCTGTGAAGAGAGGAGTGAGGAAAAAGAATAAATGCCCAAACACTCGCTCTGAACTCTCAGAGAACCGCCAACCTGAATGAAACACTTGAATTCCATTTCCGACAGGAAACTGAAGCGATGAATATGCTGTGACTTAAGCTCTCTTGCGCACACACATGAATTCCATTCTTCCCAAGGAGAAGAAAAGCATATATCCTTTTGGATAAAACCTAACAATACACTTACTAGCTTGATGATATCAACAGGCTGATTCACAGCCTTCTGCGTTCACTTCAGTGTGACACAGAAATGAATTTAGCAGACCCATTTGTTACTCTTTGTTTACCTTCAGGAGGAATTATTTCACTTTTGGTCAACAGGAAAAAACAATGCCAGGAAACACGTTCATTGAATTGTTGAAGTGAGAAGTCTAGATGTTTTGCGTATATGATGTGACAAATATGAAAAAAAATCTCTGGACCCTGAGTTTTTTGCAAGTCATTCTAAAATTAAAATAATTCCATCTAAGGTGATATAGACAGTGCAAATGCTCATTAAAGCAACTCCACAACAAAGTTCAACCAAGGAGCAGAGACAACAGAAGGTGAAGGAAGAACAAAAACCAATACGCCATGTTAGTACCTGTAGTAAGTAATAATTGAAATATGTCTTTTAAGGCTTAACATTCCTCCTGTAAAATGTCTTTTACAACAACAGCAACTGTATTTGCAGTTATAGCGTGAGTTTAGGTAGTTCAGCAGCCTGATCTAATGTGGGCAATTTCTACGCCCCAGACGGAGTAGGAAAAGAAGTGTTGATAAATACAGAAAGAAGCTAAAGAGAATTTTATCGAAAATTAATACTCTCATACAATGTGAAATAAATGAAATGTCTGTATATAAGCTAGTCCCAGCTGAAAATAAAGGGAAAAGATGGATTAATAGGAGTAACACTGGCTTTCTAAAGAATTAAGTATGAGATGGACAGGCTTAATAGTAATACAATTTTGTATAACATACGTTAACACGTTATCAAAAAGAATGATTTCAAAAGCTTTTTTTACTTACCTTCTTTTTCAGCAAATGACTGACTATCTGCAATGACTTTCGGTATTTCTGGATTGTAACGAGTCCCCTCTGGAAAAATCACTAAGTACATCTGTCGGACAAAAAGCAGATACAGGTTCTTCGAAAAAAAGCAGTTGATTCCTTTTACGGAAGTGAACATTACTTAAAAGGTCCATAGTTATTTATTTCACACCACCTAATGCTGTAAGAGTCCACTGAAAATCAGAATACTTAAAAAAAAAAAAAAAAAAAAAAATTTCTTAGCCCCGAGAAACTTAGTGTTTAGGAACCAAAATAATTTTCTGACATCTGTCCCCCCACAGAAAGTTAATTAGGTGGTTTATGAAGACGATCAGCATGTGACAATAAAAAAAATAACAAGTCAGGAGCATCTGTTTTCAACAACAGTGTTAGTTCTGTTAAGTGTGATAAGAGGAGATTTTAGAGGCAACCTAATAATTGAAGGTCTCCAAGTAACATTCAAGTCAAAATTGAATGTTCCCTTGACATGTCATGGATGACCTAAACAATGTAGTTTTTGCTTTAGTACCTATCTTGCATCTTTTCTTTCCTTATACTGCTGAAATCCCATTCATAATCAGAAATACTATCAGTTAAGATTATGTTAGATTCAGCTATCTTATATCCCAGATACTTTAATGTATCTCATTGTATTAGATGTTAAGTATAGTCTGAACGTAAACTGATAGTTTAGCACAAATTCAACTTCAAAGTCACATTCCTTTAAGCATCTGTTTATTCAAGGTTAGATTTTGCAGGTAAATAAGTTTGTTTACCTAACTGGCAAAAATTGTATTTATAGATTCTCAAATCATTAAGCAAGTACTGTTTGCCCAAGTATATGCGCATCTACATAACTGAGTGTAAAATAATGTACTCAGAAGGAATCAATTGATTCATTTTCAGTTTGCTTATAACCCAGAAGTTTCCTTCCTTTTTTTTTTTTTTTTTTTAATCTTGCATAAACTTCTACATAAAATGTTTATAAAAAGCACTACTTATGCAGTGCAAATTTCATACTGGGGCTCATCTGCAGCAGAAAAAGCTATTGCCACAAACCAGCATGGAGCTGAACATGAATTGACATCCATAGTTAAATGCTGTGCTTAGACTATTTGTTTTTTTATCTTCGCAGAAATGAGTCTCAAGAAATACCTGAAAATAAGAAAGAGCGAGTAAAGGAATTTGCATTTAACAGGCAAGGTGCTTCCCTTTTTTTTTTTTTTTCCTCCTCTTTCCTCTAACAAGACTGTAGCATGAGCATGACCTAGACTCAGTTGCCCATCCACGCTTTCACCTAGTCATACACACATTTTGTCTCTGAAGGCCACAGTTGAGATATTTAAGCAACTAAATTGAAATAATTCAGAATTAACCGGAAAAGGCACGATATTCAATCCCAGACACCTTCTTTAGTCTTAAACGTGCTGATATTCAAACCATGTAGTTTGAATCAGATCTTTAAAATGGTAGTCCAAGATGAAGGTTCTTTTCCCAGTCATGAGAGAAGGAATCCTCAGCCCCAGAGGGTACTGCAGGAATTCTAACTGCTGAGCCTGACAGCTGAGCACAGAGGGTAGGAAAATCGTTCTTGGTACAGAGATCAGGGGTTAGAAACATTCAACAACATTTCCATCCCTTCCCCTCCAAGGCAGCTAATCAGTTGTCAAAAGCTGATTACAGCAAAGAGCGCAGTAGCTACTTACTCCTGTCCTGCATGAGTAATACAAAGCAAGGGTACAAATTGCATTTTAATTACTCTTGTAATCCACAGACTCCAACAACTGAACGAGTTTGTTGACCAAAATCTGAATATTTCCTAATCAAAAACACACTGACAAGAGCCGTCTTTGTTTTACATGCAGTACATATAAATCTGTTTACGCTGCTTATTATAGCTATTTACATTCCTGAATTTACATTCTATTTACATTCCTGAATTTTCCTCAGGCAAAGACGTCCTGCTTATACATATGGACAATTCTGCCCAAGACAAAAACATCCTGTCAGTGCAATTCAGCTACCAAACTTACCTGCAGGCTTGGCTAATCTCATCTCCTGGCATGGACAGCAGAAGCTAAACCCTTAAGCACCATTTCCAAAAGATTACCAGAACTATAAATCTTTAAGATTTTAATTACTGAACTTCCCTAAACTTGGATTATGAATTCCTGGACTGCAGGAAGATATTAATTATTTGGAAAGAGTAGCTGTAGCTAAGGTGACTTTTACTTGCAGAATCTTTCACTTAGGGCCATGTAATCAGCCATATAGAACTTTGTTCATTCTCAGAGCGAACGCAAATACAGTGTTCACTCTCAAAACAGGATACAAAATTCTTCGTTATCATCAGTTCATGGATGTACCAATTTTAATGAAAATAGAATAGGTCCCTATATTCAGCTAAGTGGCACTTTTGTGATGGTTTCCGTGTTGTGGATAAATGGAAAATTTTCGTGTAATGGATAAATGGTGACACGTTGCTTCTGACCAACTCCAAAACTTAAAGGAGTGGATTAGGACTCTGACAGTAACTGGTTTTGGTTAGAGCTGGAACGACTGAAAACAGCAGGGGTTTGATACAGATTCCTCAGTGTAAGAACAGCACACATACTCACTTAATATATGGATTAAGCAAATGGATTATACCTGCTTTCACCCATAAGTAACTCCAAACATTTCCCCAGTGTTGTCAAAGGAACAGCAATAGCACAGAGAGAGGCAGCGCCTACGGAGCGGGAGGAGGGCAGCGCAGGAAGCCCTTGGGGCAGATCAGGGGGTTCTATGTTTTGGGCAGGGGAAAGGGGCCTGGAGTAACACAAGGTGTTCCTGGGCTCCAGAGCCAGCCCAGGTGCCACAAACATGCAGCAAGAAGAGGCAATAAAGGGAAAACCTGAGGGAGGAAGAACTTCTTTCCTGTGAGAGTGACGGCACCCTGGAACAGGCTGCCCAGAAAGGCTGTGGAGACTCCTTCTCTGCAGAGTGAGTATCCTGTGGAGTCTCCTTCCAAACCTGCCTGGCTGCCACCCTGTGCCACGTGCTCTAGGTGTCCCTGCTGGAGCAGGGGGCTGGACTAGATGATCTCTAGAGGTCCCTTCCAACCTCAACCATTCTGTGAGGACAGGGCTTTGGAAGTGTCCCAGGATAAAGTAGCTCCCCTTCTGTAAAAGGGCATAGGGCATCAGGAAATGGTAACCACTGACAAAAGATATCCTGTATTTACTGGATACTGTTCCTAGCTAAGGGACACTGAAAACAGCAAAGTAGTTCTATTTACGAGCTTTCAAATCATATTAAATAAAGTATGTGCTTAATTTTACTATTAATTTCATTATCACATCCTGAGAAATAGCCAAATGCAAATCTGAATCAGTTTAGTCCAAATTTTCTTTACAAAACCAGGAGACTAAGTATATCGGTGCCTCTTGTTATACTGTTACTTTGAGAAATGCAACTTTTTTGTGGCCTACATTAAAACAACACAAAAGCATCCTTCAAATTGTGTGACTGTCTCTGCTCTTCAAACAAGGCAGGAGATTAAAATGTGTTCCCAATCAGATTTGATATAACCAAAATTGCATAGCTTAAAATAAGCACTGGCAATTAGAAAGGCTCAGTAATGAGCTCAGTAATGAGTGTAGAGTTAAATGGTGATTAGAGAGGCAAAGAGCTTGTTAGACCAAGTCGAGCTGGAGTCTCTGGTTCTGCCTCCCTAGAAGGCTCCGGTTTCTTAATGGGGACAGGGAAGGCTCCGGGCAGACTGAGCTTTAATCATCTGGATTCCTTTGCTCAAGCTGTATGCAGAGAGAAACCATAAATAACAGAACAACTCTGAGCACAGATTCCCGTGCACCTCGCCACGGGCACAATTCCTTCCTTGGCAGCTGGAAGGGCAAGCTCTTCCCTAGCACTCAGAAGAGGCAGGAAAGCCCTCCGCTGCCCCTGCCCCAAACCTGCAGCCAGGCCCAGCGGCTCCCCGCATTGAGTAAAAAACAGTTCTGAACTCCACCAGCCAGCACAGAAATGTTAGCAGAAACTCCAGAGTAGTAAAATAATTATGTGCAAATGAAGCCCACAGCAGTTCAGTCTCGCTTCCAGTAGTTTAATGTGTAGGTGCCTCACTCGTCAAAGCGTCTTCTGCTTAAAAGCATCATGATTGCTTATGAATGTCACATTAGTTGCAGAACCGCAAAGCTGCTTCATGAATAATGCAGCAAGGACACAAGTTATCACATTCTGCTCTCTGTAGTTACTGTAGGTTAAAGAACATTTGCAGCATCTATATTTAAACTGTTCTCAGATAAAGTGGATTATGGAAAGTTTAGTCTTCCCTGAAATGACAACTCAATGGTCTGTGTCTCATACCCCAGCAAATACAAACACTTGTCTTGGTAAATGGGCTTTGACAACTTGTAGTTTTGTGAACTTAAGTGTCTCTCCCTATATGTTTTGACTGAAAAATTTTGAAACAGAGTACTTCCATTTTTACATCACTTGCGCTTGGTTCACTTCTATACTGCGACCCAATGTATATGGAGAAAGTGGCAACAACTGTCTCAGGAGCAGATATGGTTTCAGTGCACTGCTCCAGCACCACAGCATTTCTGGAGGGCCAAATTCCACCAAAGCACAAACCCACCAGAGCAATCCCATGGCCGTTTGCCTCAGCTTAGGTTGGGGTTTTGAATACACACATCTGAAGTGGAAGGAGAAGAAAAAATCCAGAAATAAAAACAAAACCCCCTCTAGGACTTACTTAATCTATGAGTTGGACATAAAAATCCATCATGAAAGGCAGAACACTCAGTGAATGTAGTTTTAAACAAACACTTTCATCTTAAACCTTTCTTATACTCCAATTCATCTTAAAACAGGCATTAGCCTGTTGAGTAAATTAACAGTACTGCAGCAGAAGTGGAACATTTATTTGCAGGTGTTCAAACAGACGCAGAATTAGATGCGCTCTGGGCATGCGCTCCTACGACTGCACTGAAATTCCCGGCAGCGACGCTCTGGGGAGCGGCTGCTCGGGAAGATCCAGCAGAGCCCCAGCCCTGAGCCCCTCCTGGACAGGGGCCCCGCTCAGCGCAGGCCCGCGGTGCCACACGGAGCGCTGGGGGCTGTCCCCACGCAGCCGGCGGGCACGGGGCAGCGGCATCGCTGCGCTGTGGGCAGTCCCTCACAGCAGCTCTGCTTGCTATTCGGCTTCTTCCTCAGCCCGCTCCCGTAACTCCAGATTACTGCGAGCTACTACCACGGCACTACACTCTTCCCTCCACTTCTGATGGTTACCGGCTAGCCATGAGTGCATCAAAAGGATCGTAAGGCATTTAACTTAAATGGAGCAACAAATTCAACTCCATTCGCAGCATTAGCGAAGAAAGATTGAGACCAAGACTCAGATTTTAGTGGCTTGCATTTTAATGCACTTAAGACAAAAACCTTCCGACAGCTTTGTCTAGCAACTGCTAGGTGAGAAAAGCAGGGAGATGGCTTCAAGCACACGCCTTACACAGCCTGCACTCTGCGCCTTTGCTTACCGAATTATGCTGCCTCTTTTCTAGAGAGTAAAATCCCAGAACCACAGAATGGTTGAGGTTGGAAGGGACCTCCAGAGATCACCTAGTCCAACCCTGCTGCTCAAGCAGGGGCACCTGGAGCACTCTGGCACATCTTTGACACGTGCACAGAGAAAACAACAATGTGATGCCAACCAGTCACATTCGGGATAAAATGGTTCTCCTTGGTAGCACAAAGAAAAATTATTATTATCGAAATGGCTGCTTCCTCACTACGGGTATTATTAGATGGACATGTCTGGATACACCTAAGCTTCCAATAAGCCGAGCAACTGTCAACAAACTCCTATAACAGGAGTTATCTAAATAACTTGCCAAACATGGAGACGTTCCCAAACTAACACAGCCCAAGATAACGTGCTGTGGCTTGCTGATAGGAAAAGCAAATATCAAATGGCACACATAAGCCAAAGAAGTGACAGACCTTTTAAGAGAGCTTCATGAAGATGCAATGTATAGTGAGTACAATATTACTCTAATGCTAAAAATATATAAAAATGGTCAAACAATACTGTGTCCTGACCTAGTATTTTCCTCTAGCTGAAATATTTTTAAGGCACCAAGAACTTCAAACTATTTCTTAAATATAGAGTGCAATGCAACAGAGGTAGAATCTAGTTAAGGATACATTTTATGCACACAAATGAATACAGAATTTGGCACAAAAAAAAACCCTTGCAATGATGCACACAATAATACAGAATTAAGGCATCCTTATAGGCCATGGAAATAGCCACTGCCAAAATATAACTGACCTGATTTCTCCTAAGCTACAGGAAGGAACATTATTCACTATGATATCAGAGAAAGAGTTGCCCCACAGGGCAAGCTGAACTCTGCAGTAAAATGACCTTTTGTGTCAGCCAAAAATTTATAGCAAAAATGTAGTTGTTATAATGCATTTTTGGCCATCATAGCTGATGCTTTAAAAATAAGAAACAGACACTCTCACTATTCATCTTAAGAAATAAATAATAAATAAGGCAAAAACTCTCCATACTAAATTTCAATTAAAGATTGAATCAATTTGACTACTGTCTTAAGAGAAATGACTGATTGATTTAAGGCTTTCCAGTAAGTGTCAGAGCTCTGCACCTATGTATGTGTATACATCAGTTATCCAAAAATGGCCAATTCATTTTGTGAATGCACACACACAAGAGGAGTATTATGAAGGTCAAAGCAACCTAGATATTCCATTAACCCAAGCTTGAGCATTTAAAAGGTGTGCCACTACTGGCATATGGACTGGTGAGTCCTCATCACATCATTTTAAATTAAATAAAAGCTTAGCTGTTCTATATCAAGAGTTACTGCACTGGTTTTCATATGTCAAGCCAAAAAGCCAGAAAGCATTTTAACGTACTGTAATTGAAGTGAGGCACAGTGATTTTAACCACTGAGCCACAAACCATACAGGGAGTCATGAGAAAAGTCACCTGGCACTAACATTTATTCTTCAAATAGAAAATAATCAAGAGATGATTTTTTTTCCCCCCTTCATGAGCAGCAGACAACATTACGCCATTCTAAGATGTCACTTTCATTAAAATGACTGATCATTGGGATGACTAATGACTGTTTGGGAAGAATGGATCCGGACTTCCGAAAGACTTTTCTGACAAGTATTTTTACAGTAGTCAAAATATTGTATCTTCAAACACAAGGAACACTGAAAGTGGCTGCTCCAGGACATTACTAACACTCATGTTCTAAGATGTAGTCCAGATTCCCCTGTCCTCTACAGATAAAGAAGTTCATATTATTCATAAAAAGACTAGTCAAAGTCCTAATAGTTTAATTAAAGATACTCTAATTAAAAAAAAAAAAAAATCTGCAAAATACAGAAAAAACCCTAAATCCACAATTGCTATTTTGCAGTTTGCAGATATCAGGCACTGTTCATTTATCCAAATAAGCCTCTGCTGTTAAAAAGATCGAAGAAATGAATAGGGGGAAAGAAGAAACGTATCATCTTACCGGAATCTCAGCTTTTACATGGGCCTGCAATTTCGCTCTCATTTCTTTTTCATTGAATTTGGCACTTCTTTTTACATAGACTCCTCCATGCTAGCAAAATAGATAAATAAATAAATATTTTAAACTTGGAATATTTGATAAAAGAACAAACAAGACCAGAGTGACGTTTATGACTCATGCTGTGAATTTCCCACTAGACATTTTATCCCAGGATGAAAACACGTAGAACATGTGCATAAGGTGACAAGATCTGTTTATACAAAGATGATATCTACAGAAAATATCAGAAGACATCTAAGTGTCTTGTTTAAAGGTGCTAAATAATTAACTGGAAGACAGCACTGGAACCCCCAGGGATCTATCCCTGAAAACAGATGAACACAGTTTTGCTTCTCCCTGATACCACTCATAGATCAAGAGAATTCATGTCAGTGAAGTTATCCAGATACAAGTATTTACCGCAGGGATCAATGAAAAAACTGCAACTACATGTACTGCACATACACATACAAACCTTGTGAGTAGCCTCAAACTAAGTAGCACAGGTCATGCAAACAATTTCATATGCCTTTTTTTAAAGAATCAAATGCTTAACATAGAAGTGTTAAATACCAAGATACAGAAAGACAAACCCTTTAGAAGGTTAAAGATTTCATAAGCTACTTCTGCTGAAAAACACTAAATAAACACAATAAAAATTAGTCCATTTTCTGGAAAGATTGATTTTATACGTTGTTCCACACAATCACAAAAACTTGCAGTTAAAACACTATGGCAAAGTACCCACAGAGAAAGATTAGAAAGAAATAAAATCTGCCTCATCATTTACCTTTCTCCTGTCACTTTGTTTCATCTGCAACGTATTTGCAATGGGATAAACTAACATGCTGCTGAACAAGATGAACTACTGACACAATGAATTATGACAACAGTAAAGAAAAAAAAAACTAAATAGCTTTCAAATGATAGAATTTAATTTTTAAAGAACCTAGTTTTCAGGGATTCCCAAACTAATTTCCAATAATACTTTTTTTTTTTCTCCTGTCCTTCTACCCTCACTGTTAGCATTGGTTTTAATAGATAATTTCTGTCCATTTGTGGTTTTATAAGCTTGACTGAAACTAGTAAGGGCTGAACCTGAGTCTTAGAGAAAGCTACAGCACATTACAGAAATACAGGTGGTGTGGTATGTGCATGAGTGGAGATACTACCTCATTCGCGTAGTGTGGACAGGAACAAAGTTTCAAGGTTAGAAGAAGATTAGAAAAAGGAGCTATGCACTATTCTCTGTTTTTATTGTGTGGAAAGCTGGTTGTGCAGGTCCTTAGCTAGTGGCAAATTATGATTATTGTCAAATTATTAATTTCACATTAAATATTCTCTCTTAACATTATTGCCTGTGACTGCTTTCCAAGGTGAAGCAGCCAGTTGCTGTGACCAGCTGGGGTGGTGTGGCTGGCAAGGACAAAAGTCAGTGCAGAAGAGAACCCCCCAGCCCATCCAGCTTGGCCAGCATTCTATCAGCACCATCCCACATGATTTTACCAGTTACAGGTAAATAATGTCACGAGCAGAAAAGATTTCCAACAGCTGTGCAGCAAACAGCCGCATGTTAACTACACACTTCACATTGAAGGCCGTTTTTAAGATCTGACACCACTGAAGAGAAGTTATGCTCTGTGGTGTGACACTCATCACAAGTGGCCACAGGAAGGCCAAACGTAGTTTGGTATGAAAAGCAACGTGTCTTCTATGCAAGACTTGGATATAAATTGTAAATCAGTGTTTTATTACGTGCACTCAACTAGGCCCAACTTTAAATTAGGTCATCCCTTATTAACCATATTACCAAGTAACAGCAGTAAACCGGGAAGGTACTAACCATCTTTTCCTCTTTTCAGATGATGAACATGGGAGATTCCCAGTTACTGCCATACTTGGGATAGCACAAAACCCAGATAGTTTTGCTACTCCCATCTCAGACTTCTTTGTGCTTAAAAATAGACCTGTATTTCTCAATAGGAAAACAGATACTTAACACAAGAACAGATGAGCTGCACACTGAAATAGCACCAATCACTGCATAAAAACTAAATACATAATGGCAGCTCCTGAAGTGCACAGGAATGCAAAGGTAAAGAGGGGAAAAATGCCACAGGAGCTAAACAAATATCTAAAATTCAGCGACAACCAAAAGGGTACAGAAGCTGAATAACTGGAAAGACAAAGGTATACCTCCTACATTAAAAAATCAGGCAAAGTTTGGGATATCAAAAATATTTTCCAAAATTACCAGTCTCACCAGGTGGTATAAAATGAACAGGAGCTAGGGGCATTTTGGTGGAGAAAGATAGGACCAATAAATAAATAAATAAATAAAAATTAAACCCACCCAAAAATAGACAGTTTTATTAACCAGAAATATTTATCTTCATAAGTCAAACCTGGAACACAACAGGTTAATTTAAGTGGCTCTTTTCCTTTTTACCATTAGGGAGATGCTTCCAAAGGAGAATTTGTTAGTTACGCAACTGTATTTAGCTCAAATTCCCCAATTTGTACTGCATTTCCTTTTCAGTAAGAGATCAAATGTATGAATGCTTTTCAAAACAGATTTCTGGAAGTACTGTTTTCAAGTTTTTAATTTTTTTCCGCTGTACTTTAAAAGCCTCTCTCTTAGTCAACAATGGATTATGTTTACCAATATACTTCCTTTGTGCCTGAATTTCGCTCTCCTGGACATCCAGACCACGTTTATTTCCAAACAGGATGTTTACCTGAGGTAGGGAATATGAATTCCGTGAGCATGCCGTAATTACGCGGCACTGGAAACTTCTAGTGGAGTGTAAGTGACATCACTGAGAGAACATCAACAGGAAGGGCAGGAAGTGTTTTATGTTTTTGCACTGTTTGGTGTGATAAAAACAATAAAAATACCTATTAGCTTGCGCTATAGTCCTGCTGCATCCCGTCTCAGTAACTCAAGCACATATGCATCACCATTGTCAGTAAGCTGCCTTTCATTTGTGTCACTGAGTTATTCACACACACACATATATATATGTATATACTTATATAGTCATTTAATTGTTTTCATATTTATTTCATATTTATTCCTCACTACTTCCTATAATAGTATTACGTTTTGAGGAATCCAAAGCTGAATAGGTCTTAATTTAATACAGACAATTGTTTAAAAACATAGACCACGTTCACATTAATTTCCACAGGAACTCTCTTTTAACAGTCAATTTAGCAGGCAGGAAACTGAGCAACGGATATTCCAGATAGCAATAGTAATTTTCCAAAATCTTGAAAAAAAAAAATTTAAAAAAATTAAAAAAATTAGTGATGGCAGATAGAATAGATATCCTGCTTGTATTTTAATTAAAGATGACTTACAGTACCACCAGTTTAATGACTACAGCAAGATTATTTCCATGAATCAGACTGCTCATTTTCCGTTGTGGAAGACAAATGCAGAGAGCCAGAATCATTAGTGGGCAAGTGTTAGACAACAGAAAAGTCCATTGCCACCCAACGGACACCCCCACTGAGTTATGACAGGGTTTGCATTCTGTACTGATTTAAGTGATGGGGAGAGCAAATCCTCATTAAGAATCAAGAAAACACTAGTGTTTTTCTCATTTTCCCTGTGGCATATTCCTTTTTAAGTCCAGGAGATAACGCAGCAATTTCAGAAGAAAGGATGGCAAGAAGCCCTACTCCAGCCTAGCTTTACAGCCTGCTGGCAAGGGTGCTCTCCTGGAAAACATTCTCACGCCCAGGCTGAAGGCAACATTGAACCTGGATCTTCCTGTAGCTTGGAGAACACTCTAACCATCTTCCTATTGTACAGAAAGCAGGAACCACAGCCATCACATATGATTTTAAATAAAACAGTGGGACAGTTCACTTCCTAAAAGTTAACAGTTTAGGTGAGACCATCCAAGACTCTGTGCCTCAGTCCAAATTCACAGCATCACAGAATGGCTGAGTTTGAAAGGGACCTCTAGAGATCATCTTGTCCAAGACCCTGCTCCAGCAGGGACACCCAGAGCACGGGGCACAGGGTGGCAGCCAGGCGGGTTGGGAAGATCTCCAGAGAAGGAGCCTGCACAGCCTCTCTGGGCAGCCTGTGCCAGGGCTCTGGCACCCTCACAGGAAAGAAGTTGCCCCTCACAAGGAGATGGAACTTCCTGTGTTTCAAATTGTGCCCATTACCCCTTGTCCTGTCACTGGCCACCGCCAAAAAGACTTTGGCCCCATCCGTTTTATGTTCTCCTCTCCGGTATTTGTACATGTTCATCAGATCATCAATCTTCTCTTCTCAAGGCTAAACAGGCCCAGCTCGCTTAGTCTTTCCTCATACAACAGATGCTGCAATCTCTTAATCATTTTTGTTGCTCTATACTGGGCCATCTCTAGAAGTTCTAGAATTTAGGAGCTATTTCCAAGCTAGAAGGCAACATCTGATTGCTGGGAAAGGCCACTCTTTAAGGCACAGCCTATTCTTAGCATCCCAAATTAGATAGTTCGTAGATGTGTGATACCCACCCCAAGCTCTTCAAACATAATCTAACTCATGTCAGCTTTAAAGAACAGTTTCAAAATCAAACAAACAACATAGTTGTGGTCTTCTGCAAGAACAGGATTGTCTGTCTCCTTCACTATTCACACCAGCGGTCTCATGCCCAAGCCTTTTCCCTTTTCTCAGGTTTTGCTCTCAGACTAAAAGGAACAAGAGGAACATAAGGTAGGTTCACAGTGTTCCGGTTTAATTGAAGTCCAAAGCAAAACCATCAACACTTTCGTGGAGATTGGGATTTTGCTGCTTCTCCTCTGCACTATGCTAGGGTTCAATTTTCATCTTTTTATTTTGTGTTAAAAAGTAATGACTGAAAAATGAAGTACACCAGAGCAGCGTGAATCTACTCCTAGTTTATAGGACGACAAAAAACAAACCAACCAACCAACCGGGGGAAAAAGCTTTGGTTATACCTTCTGCCAAGGGGACATTTGAACTGGAAATGGAACAAAGTATTAGAATATTCAGAAACGGCTTCTAACATAGATTCTGCAGTTCCACTTCTAGTAACAGATATTCTGTTCATATAAAATATTACTTTAGAAAAGTAAACTGATTCTTTAATAACTAAAGGATATATCTAATTACACTGACTGAAGCACGCTGTTTTCATGCTCAAAAGTGTGAGCTCAGAACTGTACCTGCAAAAATATGTATTATAAATGGAATGAAGTATCTATGAGACACACAAACGGGAAGAAAAAAATCAAATAGACTTACCTGTGAAAAATACCACCCGTACAATGGGAGCCATTTTAACCCATCTTTTAAAACGTACCGAACGTGGCCAATTGCATTCTGCCTCATTGCCAGAATGTCTGCAATAATCCAATCAACTGCAAAGACAAAAGCCCAGAATGTTTAGTTAAACCAGTTTTCAACTGCCACAGATAAAATTATACATATCTTTTGTACATGCAATTATCAGTAAAGGCTTCTGAATGAAAAATACCTGATGCAAAGCTCGTCAAAGCAAGGCTGAAAAGAGACATAGTAAACTGACAAGCAGATTGTCAAGAATGTTTAGGAGCAAAGGGAAAAAATGAAGGGAAAGAACTTTCCTGAATCAAGTTGATTAGTACTTTGCCAATTTCTTTATACAAATAGCTCTCATTTAGTCACAATTTTAAATACTGCAGTACTAGCTTTGCCAGTAGAAGTTTTGAGAATGAAAAATATAGGACTAACAGACCTGTCCTATAGACTATAGGACAACTTTTTGGATAAATTACTTTGATTTCAACAATGGTATTCTTTAGATGGGCATGTTACATTTGCTGTGTACATCACTCAAGTTTATCAGAGGAAGTTCTGAAAAGTATTCTAAAGCAGCCTTAAATACTGTTCTGCTTTCGCTTTCTTTTATTGCTGACATTTTCTGTGATGCATGTTTGAAACAGTTGTTCTTAACACTCAGCTGTGAATCATGAAAGTTTTACAATTTGCTAAAATTGTCCTTCACTATCTATTTTCCTATCAGTGCTTCCTCAAATAACCCAAAATGTGGAACGACAGCTCATGGGGATAACCTTATTTTATCAAATATCACAGAGCCTGGTTTCCAGTTTGCTTGATGTATTACAAGCTTCATTTGGTATATAATCAACCAGTCCACAGAGACTGCTAATAATCTGCTTTACTTTGGACAGACCTATCTGCAGTCTAACTCATAATTGATTTCAGGCATCTGGTAAAACACCCTTAAGGTATATTGCAGTGTTCCCTGTGGAGTTAATGAAGACCGAGAGGTGCCTTTGAAATTCTACAAACGGAAATTACACCTACCAGATAGGCCTTGTGACCTAGTCTTCCTGAACACTTCCTGAACCTTTGGCCTAATTGGGATACTTTGGAGACACTACCTGGTTTAAGAGTCACCACAAAAGTTAACTACAGATAATGGCAAATAATGTTATGAGTGTACACAGGAACTTTGCTGTGGATACAGACAGAGAAAGAAAAATTCTCTCTCTCCCCTGTCCAGCTTCTGCTTCAAGTAAGTACACAGAGTTCATATTAATGTTTTTTGCTTCTTGCCTGCTCTTTTGGATCTAGATGTTGCATCATCAGTCCATCTTCCAAAAAAAACCTTTGCACAGGTAAGCATTTAACACAGTGAGTCACCAATGGAGAAGCTGTTTCCACTGGTAGGTCCTTTGGTATATTCTCAATGTACATAGCCACCACTTGCCTTTTTTTTTTTTTTTTTTTTTTTAAGCTTAACTCAGGTGAGAAAGTGCACAGAAAAACATTACTCTACATTAAGATTTTAGATTTGAGATTATTACATAAAACAGTTAATCCCTCTTCCTCCTTTGAAAAATTCAGCATATACTGCTACATTAAATTCAACCCAGGTCCAGGTCTGATTGTCATTGTTGGGGACTTTCAGTAAAAATCACAGAAATCTAAGGAACAGCAGACATTTAAGAATGGGAAGTAATTTCACACGTTTTTCTGAATTTTAGATAAATACTGAGATGGAAAAGAAAAATAACTTATGGCTAAATCCAGACAGCCTTTGGAGGTTGCATTTGGTACAGAAGGAACCAAGCTTGCCTGCAATGCTGAAAGCCGAGGGTAAGACATACTACAGAAACAGGTAGCCAATCCATCTTTACAAACGGATTGCGATGTATGTATCATTCTTGGGTCTCCAGGTACTCACTGACCAATCACAAGTCTTAAAAAGGCAACATCACATAAAAAAAAAAAAAGTGATTATAAAACATTTTAATGATCTTGACCGCATCTTACCACTATAACTGTAGACACTACATTTCTATTAACAGTAACAAGATTTTTAAGCATTCTTCGCTTTGACTCATACAGAGAAAGAGCTGAGATATTAAGTAAAGCTTTGGCATTTCACATGCATTTCACTAAAAATGTAGTAAGAGGAGCCAAAACCAAACTTCTTTTAAATAAATACTACAGAGATGAACCTGAAGCATTGTAGCTATTCCCCTTCTAAGTCCATAACTGTAGAGTGAGATGAAATATCCATAGTCAAAGCTGGTTTTAATCTATAAGAGCATATAAGCAAAAATCAATACAAACCTGTACACTGATGATTTGATAAATATAATATATTTTCTTTATTTTTTGGCAAATCCCCATAGATTATTACCTAAAAAAAGAAATGTAATATTACTTTATTATTTACATTCATTGCATTTTTCAATAATGAGATCCAGTAAGGTAGGTATTTATCAGGAAAGCTGCCAACAAGTTAGTACCATTAACACAAATATCCTCCACCACTATATCAGGACTCATCATGCATACAATCTCCTTATCAACAAAACAGTAAATACTAATTAATTAGGACATAAGAAAGTCAATCTGTTCTATCGCCACCCTATAACTGGGTCCATAGAAGCAGACCTATACCCACAAGATATCCACTTAATGAAATTAAAAGGGACGACGAGATACATATAAAATCATCATTTAACTTTATATATCTAATGTTCACAAGATATGTTTCAGACCGATATTCACTATTAGCTTGGTTAAATCTAAAACTACATAAATCAAACTACATTAGATCAAGAGCAGAATCTCAACTATTTGCCACAATCTTAACTGTCAGAAACAGAAATGCATGTGTTTGGGAAAGTGGTCTTCAACTTCCTAATAGCAGCTTTTGTGCTGTTTTTCTCTACACTGCAGCATCTTGTATAACTTGCAATTTTTCCCTGTACCGCAGTAATTATCTGCTAGTGGAATAACCTTTAGAGAGCATGATTACAAAGCAAGATGCAGAAAGAGTAACCCAAATCAGCTTTTAAAGTGCATTAATTCAATTAGGTATAATTTCAAATGTACAATGAGAAAGTGAATTAAACCATTTCAATTGTGAACTGAATAATCCATAAAGCATCTTAATTATTTATCAAAACTAAACATTAAAGATCTCTTTCAGCTATTTTGGCATAGTTTTCCTAAACTTTCTAGGCAGCATTCCCCTCTATTCCCCAAATACTAACAGGCCATATCCCTTGTTAGCTGCATTAAACACACCTTCCTCTTTGAATAACTCAAATCACCAGAATAAAAAAACTCACAAATCTATTTGGAAATTTTATCAACTTACTATAATCACACTCTCAGTCTGAATCATGTAGAGATTTTAATCAGGAAAATATTTATTATTAATCTACAGATGTTGATTTAAATTGCTTACTATGACTAGTCTCATACTGATCCTTACTGAATGTCCCTATGAGCACCCCTTTGAAAAATCTGCCAACCCGTTAGTTTATCTGCTATACTGAATGCATAATTTTTTGCACTGTTACGCTGTACAGACATCTTACAAAAAAGCTATCTGTCAAATTTTTCATTCAAGACAGGAAGCTGGGTATTGACAAAATGAATTAAATACGAAAAATGGGAGATCATCCAATATACACTGAAGCGAACATTACTTTTTTCTTTTGTTTTCCAAAAAGAGAATACACAATAAGTTTTAGCTAAAAATATGTGTAACAAGACAGCTGCTAAGTATATTCTAAACAGTTAGCAAGAAATTCTAACGCGATTTTGGTATATGAGTACTTTTCTCATTGAAGTTCAACCAGGACTTATAACCTTACTGCTGACACTCCAGACATCACATACTACTAAGGGCAAAGCAGCAGACAAAGGATCTGATTTTGCAGTTTAGTTACAGAAATCCCTCAGAAGTAAAAAATAATCTTCCTATACTTACTTATGGAGTGGAAACTGGATGTTTCAAGAGTGTATTTCTCTAGCACTGTTACTCTCTGTGTCTACAAATCCTGTTTTCTTTAAGTAAGCAACTCTACCATCCAGCTTCTGGCCAAGATCATTTCAGAGAAAGTGATCTGTTGCACTGGGCTTTTTCCCTAAAACCGTACAGAAGGTATTGAATGTTATCATAAAGGGAATGTTATCATAAAGGGTAAGAAAATAAGAACAAGAAGAAAAGAAACCTGCACATGGCATTCTTAGAGTCCACGTAACAAAGCAACAGGGTTTGAAATATGTGATTTACAATTTTTATTTCTATCTCCTACTTCCTTTAATAAAAAGTAAAAAATCTTGGTATATCTACAATTCAAAACAATCACTTGCGACTACTGCATTATTAAAAACAAATTTAAAGGATCATTCCCCTAAAAAGTCATATATGATTGTATGTCTAACATAACAGCAAATCTTTGCTGCCTTTTATTTCAAGAAGATTGGATCTAGTTCTCTTTTTAATCCTAGAAGAGTACATTCTCAGTGTTATCAGAAATAGAATTCTGTGCACATTATATAAAGAGTTTGCCAAAAATGCCCATACAGGTATTCCACTTTGGTTTTTATTTTTTTATTTTATTTTTTTTTTTCACTCATGATAAAACACTCAGCCATGCTGCTGTTAAGGAAGAAGAAAAAAAAAAAAAAAGCTATATTCCTAATTAGTCTCATTAAAGACAAAAACTGTATTTTATTTCAAAGCAAAGCAAGGGATGAAAAATATATCAAAGGTTGCTGTGTTCATTCATCAGCCAGAAAGACAATAATCTTTTAGTGTCATTTTGAGGACAAGATGGCTTAGTCTAAGAGGATGTAACAGCTTTAACTACAGTCCCATTTGTTTCAGCACTGCCTATTTCAGTAATTTCAACAGAAGACTTATACAGCTGTTCCTTTGCCTTTGATGAACTATTCAAGTATTAGGCATTCACAGCTAGTAACTGAGAGCTGTAGAGACTGTATTTTACTACTAGTATTATACCAAAAGTGGCAACTTCCCATCTTTATTCTCTAGAAGGTTCTGCAGTTTGGTTGCAAGATATTACAAAGCCACAGGAGACAGGGGCTCTGTGCTTGGCCAGGCAGCAGCCTCCTCAGAATGAAGCCCTTTGGCTTTAGGGCTGCCTTTCTGGAAGTTTTCACAGACCTTACAAAACACAGGGCTAAGAGCATAAAGACTCATGCCCTGCAGAAATGTCACTCCTTCTTTAGCACTGCTCCAGAACACTGATTTAAAAAGCGATTTGTATCAATTTATCTTCAAACATAAGAACACGAGCAACTGCTGACACTCAAATGAACGCGAGATTCCCCACTCATCATCATCCACGTTTAGCTATAGTACGTTTAGGAATTGTCACAACAAGGATAAATGGAAATACACAATGTTTGAAGAATTCCTCAGCCTGTGGATAAGCAGGGAAAGAGTCCCCTCAGGACAAGCCTTCAGTTTCTGCCAATTCCAAGCTTTTAGGTGAACTCGAGCATCTAATGTTAATAGCTGCAGAGGGAAGGGATACAACACTGGTTTTCAAGGTGTCTGGAAAACTTGGACTCGCTGCTGCTGCTTGTTGCTGTTGCCACTGAACTCCCTGTCACTATCCACGCAATATGGGGCATTTTACACATTTTACACTACAAGCACAGCATACATACATCATACCAAAGTGCTAATTTAAAGACTAAGGAGATTAATGCACTAATTAATGCACTACCTGCCACAATGAAGCAGTGGGAACCTAGGCATTGAAATGGGTGCTGTTTCATTAAAATAAACCAACGAAACACCTACTCACCATGAAGTCAAGAAAACAAGTTAAAAGGAAGAGCAAAAGAGCAAGTCAAAACAGTAGCCTTAAGCAGAAAATCAGGGGAAAACACATTACAAATGTAACTTGTGTACAAAACACAGATTTGTGCCTTTAGCCATGCTTTGGTTGTTTCACAGTCCATTCCATGACAACAGGTACCAGTCCCTGTTGATTGAGGCCTTTGCCATCTATTTACCTACTGCCGTGGCCCAACTTGATTCCTCAGAGGAACGAGGATGCTCACGGATTACAGCAGAGACAGGGAACGTGTGGAAAGGTTGGCTCACGGCTTCCTCGCATGCCCTACCAGGCTGCTCACGAGCTCGGTGAGCACAAGACATTCCCTGGAGTGCCAAGGAAAGAGGCAGTTCTCATTCACAAGCAGGGGGTAACAGTTCTCAAGGAGGAATTTGCTGATGTATCAGGCTGAGCTTGGCACGCAAAGGGACCCCAGGGTGATCTGGTGACACCAGCTTCAGCACCTGCAACAGCCTCTACTTCTTCCACGGCAGTAAGTTCAACTTACTCAAGAGTCGCGATAACATGGGGGGTTGCAAAGCTAGACACAACAGGCAAGAGCCTGACAGCCACGCTTGAGCAACCAGTGACCACATCAGGTTCCCAGCAAAGAGATTACATTAAAACGTCAGGTTGATAACTGGAGAGGTTCTGGAGCTCACTTGCAAGCACAGCAGGCACCTCTCCTTCAGCAGCACAGCTGGTTATGGGCGGTAATAACTTGGGCCATCTTATTTTATGACCTACCTCACTCACAGCTTATGCTATGCTAGCACACACGGTCTTGGTTCTGTTCTACAGATTTCTCAACTCTTCTTTCCTTTTTCAAAGGAACCAGCTGTGAATTACAGAATAATGCTCCCCTCTCTGATATTACTTCAGCAGCAGAGTTCTGTGTAGCTTTGAGAAAAAAAGTGCAGTATCATGATGAGGAGAAATGCCAGCTTCAAGCACATAGGCAAAAACAAGATGGCAAAAGGATAAAGGCAGAAGCACAGTGACAGTGGGAAAAATTCAAGACACCAATGCTTCACTTGAAAACAACCTCACGGAGTTTGCATTTTAAGCTGTGCCCTCCTCAAAATACCAAATTCTCTGTTTTGCTGTTTCTTCACAACTAACTTATAATTAGGATTGCATGTTGTTGGGGACAAGAATTTCTTTGTTATCTGCAAGGCGAGTACTCATTAAAGTAAGTCCTATCCAAAGATACATTTCTCATCTTTTTGTTAAGAAGTCTGGAAATAACTTTGTGGTAAAAGGGTGGAGTTTGCATCAGCAAACCTTCAAAAGCAACTACCAGCTGTGACTTCTGAAGTCAGACTATAACCGTGGGCAAGCCGAGTTCCACAGCACTGCGGCTCTGGAAGAGCATCTGTTACGAAAGTATTTAAGTTGTAATGTTTCTACAGGGAATAGTTGAAATTCTGTTCGTTTCTGCAAACCTGCTTGATGACATCACCAGTCCTTCAAGCCTGCAAAGAAAGTACCTCCCATCACAGGGCCAGCCTTCCCTGTTGGACAAGCAGCAGGCTCACAAACGGACACAACTGGGAGCTTGACACTCCAAAGCTGACAAATTTCTCTTAGGTTTTCCGGTGCCCTTTGCAGTGTTTATTTTTCTTCAGCGTTGAGATAGGGAAGCACTTGTACTCCAATTTAACAGATGGAGGCTTCATTTGTGTAGAGTATAAGAATACAAATGTCCTCCACATGACTGAACAGGAACGTCAGTTTTCCTATCAACTTAAAGTCCTTAAAATTTTTGATAAGCAATACCTAAACTCAGGGTAACACATCAGGATGAAAGGCTGAATGGGATGGAAGGAAAAAGAAAGTTCAACGTTTTAGTTCAGCTGTTTTTTTTCTCTCAAAAGTAAACTTTTATTTGCCAATTTAAAATATCATTTTTCCTAAAAGTACCTGTAAGTTACATACAGTTTTAACATAATGGTTTAACACGCACTATTATTGTTGTACCTCATAAATTATTTAGCTAGCAAAGAGACCGACTGCTCAATACATAATAGCACAAATATAAAAATTGCGGCTCAGACTCCATACCATCAAAATAAAACCCAATCCATTTTATTGGAGCAGGTAGTTCACTCAGATATTCTACAGCTATGTATTTTACTGGGGTTCCAGGAAGAAAATCATTGCCAAGAGACTGAGCTCTGGGGAACTCTAGAGGTTCCTATATATAATTCAGAAGATTAACTGTTGCTTAAGTTTAACAGAGAGAAAAGTTAGCTGAGATACTCATTTAGAACATGTAGTGATTGCAGCAGGCTAAGCAACACAACTGTCCATGGATTTTGTGATTCTGAATGCTCTCAATAAAATAAAAGTCTAAAAACAAATACAAAAACACCCTCAAACCACAAAAAGCTGCAAAATCCTGTAAAAAGGAAGAGACACTTGTTGCTGGATGAGCAGTATCATTTAACTGGACTATTTTTGTTTTCAGTTCCTGTCTGCATCTTTCACAGACTTCACAGAGGACTGAGATGTTAAGGACTTAATCCTACTGCAACATTACCCACCTTTTTCTACAGGCCTCCCAAGGCTTTAAATGGTGATTTAGAAAACTATTAAAATATATATATATATATATATATTCATATAGGCCCATTATCCACAGAGTGTGCATTTTTGCAATATCTCATTCAGGAGAGAATTCAAGTGGTGATTAGAGTTTGGAGAGGGGTACATAGAGCAGAGAAGACTGGGGGAATGTTCATAACGTGTCACGAGTACCTCACAACTGAAGTAATTTCAGATAATTTTAAACTAATAAGTTTAAACTATCTAATGCCCCCCAGACTAGTTTCAATAGAAGCCCTCCAGGAGTTAGGCAGGGAGCATAATCCTGACTACGTGACATCCCCCACACATCCCGCGCGACAGGAGCTCGCACTGCGTGACGGGATGAGGGGACCCTGCACGGGGAACACCCTGCGGCCTCCAGCTCAGAGCAAAGTCGCCAGTCCAGAGAAAGCTCCGCACGTGCATGCAAATCCTAAATCCTGTCCTACTGTAATGCTCTCCTCCCAGAGGTTAGAGGGTAATTCTGTGGATAGGGGATTCACTTTTCTAAAAATACATGCTTAAATCATCTTTGTCACAGTGGGCAGCAGCTATGTGAATCCAGTCCTTCCAGCATATGTTCAAGACTTTTTTGACAGTACTTAGAGGATTCAGGAGCTTTGCTGATAGATTCTGATCACAGTTACATATAGTTTGGACATCCAGCTAAGAAGACAAGGAAACAATGAAGAAATTGGTGTGTTTAAAGCTATCTGGGAGACCTTAACAAAAAAAGGAGTAATTTAACTATTTCAAGGTTGGTGACAGAAAGAGAGGTATTCATGATGGCTTCTGCCAGCTAAATTCTGCATAAATCCTATTTTCATTGCCTAAATCCTTTATTGGATCTTTCTGTAAACGATTGGCTTTTAATCACAAAGCAGTTCAATGACAGACCCTGCAGTAATACACTACTGCAACCAATGTTCATTTAGGAACAGCATACAATAGCTAAATAAGTTTTACCATAAATTGCCAAGAATTACACTTCTTGTACATGAAATACATACAGCATCTGTGAAAGGAGTTCTGTTTGTAAGCAGAGACTTCAGCTAGAGGTTTTCTTCTGAAGATTTTGCATTCAGCTGCAAAACCTGAATATGCCTTCCAGCTCTAGAGCAAAAGCACTGCACCTTCTGAATCAGGAGAGCAATACAGTCCCCCTTATATAAACCTTTGGCACTTCTGACGATTATTTTCCCAAAGATGTATATCATTTTTCTTTCAAAGAGAAAGGAAAATGACCTACACGCTATGCAACTTTTATTCACTTTGTTACTTTCCCTTAGGTACAAAAAGTCCCAAAATGAATTCTGGTACCACGGCCCACTTAAGCATGTTCTGAAAGCCTTACCCTTTATGTGCCTGGTTTCAGGCAGAAGCCGGAAACCTCCTCAGAGTGATGAGTTTTGCTGTGTTTCTCTAGCCAGACCTCTTTGTGATAGGAATTTTGCTTCTAAATGTCAAGGACTCCAAAGAGGAGCTGACTAAATTTTTTATCTGTAATACCCTGCACATGTTTCTATCAAGTACAAAGTGAACCAGTGCAAAGTTATCAGTACGTCGCTGTGCACTGAAAAGAGAAAGATTAAGAATCCTCTGTGTTCTCTACTTGTGATTATTGAATACAGTTTCCCAAAGTGCCCCCACACGGCATTTCCAACAACTACTTAGAACTCTATGGACTCTCAGGAAGCAAGGACACAGTTACATAGAAGAGAATACCGAGGAGATAGATGAGCCAGCTGCAACAAATCTGGCTCCAGACATAAACACAGTAAACTTGACTCAACCTTAGAAAGTGACTCCTGGAAACACTCGATGCATTTGCACACCATGCTCCGTCAGCCTGCTCGGGATCTTGCGCTCTGTTTACTCACATAACAGAAACATGGGTGCCATCGGGCTCCTGAGCAGCTTTAGCAAACGGGCCCAGGTAAGGTCTTTGTGTTTTCATAAGGTTTTCGCAAGCTTAAGAGGAAACATTAACTACAAATATCGCAACACAGTTAAATGCCTTCCAAAATAGTTACTTTTTTCTTAGCACTTGTATATGTGCTCCAATGTAAAGATTCCACCAAAGCATGGGGAGCTAGTTTTAAATTTAAAAATCACACTAGCACGAGCTGCTTGATTTCTTATTTCCACGCTGAAAAGTGAGCTACAGCAGGGGGGAGAAAAAAAAAACAAAAAAAAAAAAACAAAAAACAAACAAACAAAAAAAAAACCACAGATACTATATGACAAAAGTGCAATGAAGAAAAGAAGAAAGTAATTTCCCTTTTCTTATCCCAGACATCTTTACAGTGTAAATCCAAGTTGACAGAACAATGATCAAAGAAGAATAATCTTTTCTCCTGAAAAGTCATGCTTCTTCATAATTGGAATGTCAAAATCCTTGACATTTGAGTCGACTTTATCTAACACAGCTCAGACATTGAGAAAAACCAATGTTACTTTGTAAACCTTAAGTAAATTATTTGAAATAATTAGAATCAAATGTTTAACTATGATTAGATTTTTCTTTTAACAAGAACAGAGTCTGACAATATAGCACCAAGAGTAAAAAAAAAAAAAAAAGACTTCTCAATTAATGAACATTTTTATGTAAAGGTTATGGGTGTATTATGTAATAGGAAGAAAAGGTCAAGGCAGGGCACTGTAGAATCCAAGGCCTAGCACCTACCAAAACACAGCTCGGTGCAAAGACAGGAAAGTATAACTACCTCCTACTATGCATAGTTTANCAATATTTGCCTTTCCAAAGGTAGCAAACTACATGAAATTAAGACAATTTACCTTAAGAATTGAATATTCTATAATTCTTAAGATATTCAAATTAAAACAATTTTTTTTTATAATCATACTGCAAGCTTGTGAAACTTAGTAACTAAATCCTTGAAGTGAGATTTTTTGAAATGAGATTTTTAAAATGCTTTCAAATCAATTCTTTCCATCTTTAACTTTTCCTACCTGACACATAGTTGACTTTTTAGGATTGCCTCAGATACATATGCTCACATTCTTAAAATAGCTACATATATAAGTATTGAATTACAGACAGCATTGCATAAGGCTAATAGAAAATTCAGATTCAATTGTAATGGATTAATTAAAAAAAAATGTATGCTAGGCAACCTTCCACAGAAAGTTTTTAATCTATTAATCCAAACAGTGACCAGTAGTAACTAATACCTGACTTCTAAAAATACTAAGAGATATCAATTTTAGTTTAGGAGCTACTTGGCATATTGGGGTGGAGGGCGTAATGAGGACCAGTAGTGAATGCAGATTCTCACCATATTAAATTCTTTCCAGAGTGCCTTAGTGTCAGTAACTACAACATGCCATATTTCTAGCTGATATCCAACAATAACAGGAGTCATGCGGCACTTCATTTGCACCTTCAGGGTGGTAGCCAAAGACCACAAAAATTAAGCAAGACTTCTGCACATATGTTTGATTAAATATCCCGAGGACAAAGCACAACATCCACATACCTAATATATCTATTTGTCTTATCACACCGCAGAGTTGAACTTAAGTGTCTAAGACTAGGCATCCATTCCAGTTTGGAAGCAACATCCCTTAGGCTTAGTAGGTATCATTTAACTTCTGCTGCAACTACACACAGGACTTTGCTGTATACTATAAAAGATATGGTCTCCTGGAGACAGCGTTTCCCTGCAATTTCTAAGCCTGGTTAAACTGTCTTCATTTAGGTAGTGTGGTAGTGGGAAACCTTCATTACGAAAAGTGAGAGCTTCTTTCCTAATTTTACCACGCAAAAATAAAGATCAACTTCACTATGTTCTCCTACTTGCTCTAATCTTAACATTCACAAAACAGCAAGATTACTAAGTACTAGGAAGAGCTGCTGTTGCCCAATTATTTCCACTTCAAAATGTGTCATTTAAAAAATGTGCTACAAGCAATGCCCAGAGAGGGACTTGTGCTACCAAAATGCAAATCTTTCAGGTCTTTCAGCTTGCACCTAACAACCTTGGAAGTTTGTCTTGTCTTCAGCTCTCTGTCTTCTAGCTTGGTTCCTGCACCAACCCTGTTCTGTTCCACTCTTGATCGGCCCGGTCAGGCGCCAGTCTGGGAGAAGTGCTCAGAGAAAAAAAGCTCCCATTTATAAAGCAAGGTCCTGACAAGACATGATTATTGACACTTTCTTTCCAAACACAACTGGAGACCGATGAAGGGTGCTGCTTTCTGTGAACTTGCTGGTGATGGCACTTGTCCGTGAAATGGGTCCTCACCTTGAGGGGTGGCCACTCACATCTAACGACAGAACATGGTTAGGAAACAAACCTTCACCCTGCTTTGATGCAGTTGGGTTGTCATGCAAGTACAGCCACTCTGGGGAGAGAGCTTGAAGCCTGAGAAATGACAAGCCATCTCACTACCAACAACCACAAGCTCCTCCCTGAAGCGCATAACTGCAGCTTTGCACTAAGCCTGTGCTGCCTATTTCACTTCCGACATGTGCCCCAGGGCCCTCCTGAATTGCCTCGGCACTGCTCGTCAGAAGAGCTTCCAAAGGATTAACAGAGAGAGCTTGCAATGTAATAAAAATAAATTAAAAAAAAAAAGTCAGCTAAGCTACTGCCTTGAGAATAAGCTTGAATAAAGAACCTGGACTCTTACTTTTAACATGAACAGGCTGATGGCTATGACACTTGGTATCTATCTCAATCTGCTGTCACTTACCTCTCCTCACTGATCTAGATAGCCAAGACATTAAACACAGCCTGGTTTCTACTCCTCAGGAAAGTATAGCTAAAAGTCCAGCAGCACAGCGTCTCGATAAAGTTTTAATTTGCTCTGTTTTCCTGGCTAATTTTCATCCTTGGGAAGCACAGCAGTAGCAGTCCAAGCTTCAAAACAAAGAGCACATTATATCATTTCACAGTTACCTCATATACTTTTAAAAATAACTATTAGAAATAGTGCAACTCTGCTAAGAACCACTAAGGCAGCATGATTCTCATAGCCCTTCCAGAGTCCTGCAATGACCATGAAAATTAGAATATCATAATGTCTTTCATTAAAGTGCCACTTCCGATGATTGCTATTCAAAGGGAGGTGGGGGCAAAGAAAGACCTGACACAAGCACCAAACAAAACCCATGCACATTAATTCTGACATAGATTTTATTCAATTGTCAAAATCTTTCAGATGGAAAATGATCCTTTAGGAAGCAGTCCAAGTGATGATTTCTTTAATATTCCTTCACTGCCACTCAATGCAAAATATCAAGCACAATTAAAATACACACAAAAAAATGAAGAATATTCAGCCCTCATCTGATCTGAAGTATGTGCACAAACACAATAGGCATTAATTCATCAGTGACAGCAACTGGGATAAGACTCTAAGAGCCACAGAGAGATGGCAGGATTCATCATATTGAATTACTAGCCCTTTCAGCTGTTGAAATGCCCTAATCAGATGCACATTTGCAGTCATTTTGGTTTTCACCACTTTTCTTTTTGGTTCTACGTAAAGACACTACTATTTATTGTTTGCGCTGGGCTGTATGAAATGCAAGTGTGACAAGTTTGCTGGAACAGGGCAAAGAAAAGCAGCGAGGCAGCCTCGCAGTTCCCACGCTGCGATGCAGGAGCTCCGGGCCAAATCCGATTTTAGCACAAGCGAACGCACGTCCTCCAGTGCGCTAGAATTGCACCTGTTTGTGTCAGCAACTGCTTTGGCTCATCGCTCGTTAAATTAATGTCCTTGACTCTCCAAGACTCACTTTACATAGACTCACTTAACATAGAGGTAGAGCCTCTAGCATATGTTTTTCTTGCCACAGGACAAGCGGGAACCACAACTGTATCTGCAGCAGAAGCCATGGGAAAGGAGTAGGGCTGTTCTCTGACCTATAATATTATTGGAAAACCTAAACAGTTCCCATCTCAATTCTGTATAGGCTGTGTAAAACAGCATTTTTGGAGGAAAAAATAATGGGGGGAGGGGGGGGAAGTGAAAATATCTCATGTGAGAAAGTAAAATTCCTAGTTATAACCTTAGCCATTTGCTAGAATATGAACACTCAGTAATTGTTCACAGAAATTGTAAGACTAATTACTAAAGTTCTCAAATATTTAAGAGAACAGGAAGAGAGGCCTTGCATTTTTTTTTTTTTTTTTTTT
>VZSV01000073.1:3672935-3686297 GCA_013398735.1 Nothocercus julius | reverse complement strand
GGGCCGGCCCCCCCAAGCCGCGGGCTTCGCGCTCGCCACCCTGGCCCTTCGCGGTCGTGGGGCCCTCCGCACGCGCAGGCAGGGCGGAGGCGGTGCCGTCGGGCTCCGCGCTGGAGCAAAACGGGGTTCGTGGCTCGTATTCTGCCTGCCGCCGTCCCCCGCGGTGCCACAGAAGCCGCCCTTGCGCTGGGGCTCGTTCCGGGCCCCTAACGTGGCAATGGCGGCAGCCAGAGGCACCAGCGGCCCTGAGAGATGACTGCAAGAAATCCTGCAGGAAAGAGTTGTCTCACAGTTCCCCCAAATCCTGCCCAGAGAGGAAATTTCCTAACTAAACCCTATAACTTTGAAGATTGTATACTCTTGTTTCAAAAAGTACATTTCATCCTGAAATTTGTGAAGATCTGGTTATAAAAAAGAGAGGAAAAAAAAAAAAAAAATGGATGCTTGAAACTTCCTGCTAAGATTCACTTTCCTTTGCCAGACCCTAACTGGCAGGAGCTCATCCCATTGCTGCTGTTTAGCTCCTGCTGAACTGCTTTTTAAAGTATGTTGAAGCTTTTAGCCTGAGTAGCTCAGCAAAATGAGGCTGGGGGAAAGGCGTTGTGGCAACACTAACCAGAGCTGGTATTTGACACACATCATAGGTATTGTGTCCATAGCAAGACTGAAGTTCTGTACTTTGTTCCTCTCCTCCCAAAAGGAGGAAGAAGCACTTCCAGTCTGGGTCAGGCTGTACATATCGCCTCACTGAGTGACTGTGACACTGAGCCTGTGCTCAGCGGTAGTGCCCTGAGCTCAGTGCTACTGGAGTGTGGTCACCTTCCCCATCGCAGTCCCTTTTGGCAGGGACATCTGCACCATGCTGTACCGTCCTACATTGGCTGAGCAGAAAGAGCTGCTCATTTGTCATGCCCACAACATGGCTACATGGAAAAGAAAGTAGTTCTTCAACACTTACTGCTTCATCTTTTGATCATTCGGTACTTTCAACAGGCATCTTCATAATCCAATGCTGGACCCTCTCCCGAAGCTCCATGTCCCTCTTGTACATGGGGAGCCCAGAACTGCATACAATACTCCAGATGCAGCCTGACCAGGATCATCTCCCTCGACCTGCTGGCAACACTCCTCCTGATGCAGGTCAGGATCCTATTGGCCTTCTTGGCCACAAGGTCATGTTGCTGCCTCATCATTAACTTGTTGTCAACTAGGACTCCCAAATCCATCTCTGCAGAGCTGCTTTCCAGCAGGTCAACCCCTAATCTGTACTGGTACCTGGGGTTATTCCTCCCCAGGTGCAGGACCCTGCACTTGTCCTTGTTGAACCTCATGAGCTTCCTCTCTGCCCAACTCTCCAACTTGTCCAGGTCCGTCTGAATGGCAGCACAGCCCTCTGGAGTGTCGGCCACTCCACCCAGTTTGGTATCATCTGCAAACTCACTGATCTTTCACGTTCTAGACTACAGGCAAAATGAGAAAAAAAAAATGTTCTCCTCTCTACAGTTTGTAATCTTTAGTCCTATAATAGCATAGGCCCTCATAACACCTTTAACTGAAATGTCAGTCTACCAGCTGACTTAATTATTAGACTTTCATCTGTAAGAAAAAAAGAAAAGGTCACCCCATTATGAAGTTAGGGCTCCAAACCTGTTAAGGTAGTTCATTGTTTTCTTTGGCATAATAGCCTTGATATGTTTAAAAAATAAGCAAGCCTGTAATTTGCCGTTGGAGGGTCAGTCTGACATCTGGGCCTAAAGAACTGCGTCTGTCTGAGTGAAGCCCTGAGAGACAGAGCTTAGAACAAAGCCCTGTCCCCAGCATTTACTTTTACCTGACTCCATGCAAATATACACTAAGCCTGCTAATTTTAAGCAACTTCTTGCTTGGGCTGTTGATTAATTTTGGACGCTATTCTGTGCTATTTAGCTCTCTGCATGACATGCACGGGAGAGACAGCCTAGGTCTAAGTCCCTCTCTAAAGGTTTAAATTCTAAGCCTCAAGGCAACTTGATATGTATCTGGTGTTATCTACATGTTATTACTCAAATTCGTAATTTCAGCGAGTGGGTGATAGATTTGTGAAACTCCATCATGTGACTAGCAGTATGAGAAAACCCTTAGATGTTGGGTGCTTAGAGGCACAGTTTATGGCTCCTTCTAAAGCGAAAAATCACAGGCACTTTTCACTATAAGATGAAAGTTGGATATTTTTGCAGTGTGTGGCAAATGTCCAGTTTATAGGAGGCAACCACTGCTTTGCTTATTCCCTTTTTCAATTCGTGCCCTGCTCGGAGACCCAGTCTATTACTACAAGAAAATGGTGAGGAAACCCAGTGAGCATCTTGGGCTCTGAGTTCCATGGCCCACAAGAGAAGTTTCCACCCCATGCCTGTGGTTGGCAGTGGTTATGCTTTGTGATTTACAAAATCCTCTGATTATGCCCTTGTGGTGAGCAGGAAACCATGGTCCAGATGTACATTAAGAGGCTTCAGACCTTCTCTGCCTGCTTTGGAGCCTCTTCTTGAGGATCTGGCTCTACTTTTCATCTCCACAAATCAGTAAGAACTCTCAGAGTCTCAGAGTAAGGGCAGGGCTAACTTCTCCTGTGCTCTCTGCGACTTCTCCAACTCCCTCTGCTTTGTGGTTCACGGACCAGAGCTGAGACAGCAGAAATCATCAACTGGTTTATCTCACATGTACCTGTCCCTGCTTTCCTTTACCCATACAGGCTTTCAGCATCAACACCATCCTTTGGCAAGCGGTAGAATCATCTTCTTTTGTTGTGAACATGGCTCACTGTGGGTTCATTTTCTGTACCTTAGGTCTTCCATTGAAAGAGAAAATCCTTTTCTGCTCTCTTATATCTGCCATTCATGATTTCTAGAGACCTCTATTGTAACCCCATCGCCTGTCTCTTTTCCAGACTGAATTTTAATCTGCTGTGCCTCACATGAAAGTTATTCTGTATCTTCCCTCTCACAGGTATAGGAAACACTAGCTATGGTATTTGCTATCTTTTAAGGTTTCATTTTCCGAGTCATTCTAAATTCCAATATTTCACATGAGACATTATATTGACTGTCATACGATTTGTTTGTAAAAACAACTTTCAGAAAGGCTGCTACAGCTCTAGAATAGTGTGTCATCAATGAATAAACCAAACTAGTAAAGGAGGAAAAACACACTTTGCCAGTGGTTCTAAAACACACTTGATTACCCTACAGAAGTGCTGGTTCTCAGGACTCTTCACGGACTCTGGAGGAAAGTGTGTTTAAATCATCACAGACTCTTTTGGTTCAAGCTGCCTCTCTTCTTCCGCATCACCTTTCATCTGGCTCCAAGTTTTCTCCTTTCTTCTGTTAGGTGCCTTCCCCTGTTTCCAGCATTCACTCATCAAACTCAGTCTCCCATCCAAGCTCCATCCTTTTTTCTCAATTTTGCTGTGCATCTACATCTTTTTTTTCCCCATCTCCTTCCCAGGCAAACCTAAGTACTTCTACTCCCATGACTCCTGTGCATCCCATTCATATTTCTCACACAATGTCAGTCTCTTTTTCTTAGTGAATCCTAGTTCGTTCCTAATTTCCCTTGAGAACTCCTAATCCTGTTATCCCGTCTTCTGTGTGTCAAAATCTCCTTGCTCAAGCAATTCTAATTTTTACTTCCTGCCTACTTGGTCCCAGTCCAGTCTTTCCTCCACAATTCTCAGTCAGAGTTTCACCCTCAACCACAAGCTCTTTCCTCCTCCTTTGCTCAAACTGTAGATAGTTTTGCTTGTAATGTGCGCGGTCTCTTTCTCTTCCTCTGTGGCACCCAGGAGGCAGCAATGAGAGCCCTGGGAAATGGAGCCATGGACTCGGGCATATTCAGTGAGAAGAGAATTTGTGGCAGTTTTTTGATAAACTCCAAGGTTGTTGTTATGCACTTAGAGACAGATTTGAAATGTTTGTGACTTCACTGAATTTGAACAGATTTTCATAGTAGCAGCAGAAAATACATCCCTAGCACAAATGTCTTAAACTTATCTTACATTACTTTGGCGCCACTACTATATCAAATTGTAAATTCTTCACAGGCCAAAATTGGTAGAAAATTGATTCTCTCGTAACTATGTTCCCTAAAAGGAAATTCTTCTCTATTAGGGAATTTCAACCCAAACTTAAAATTGGCAAAGATAAGAAAACAAAAAAAACATTTGAAATCAGATCTTATTAATTAAAGTTGTGAACTGATTTTAATATCAGGTGAGCTACCATTCTTGCCTATAATTAGGCACTGGGTTCAAAGTGGAAATTGAGCTGCAGGACTTAAGTTAGTATTTGCAAACAGAAGTGCCATAAGAGAGCAGGGAAAGCAGATTGAGTACATACAGCTGCAGGTATGTACAGCTGCTGGTGTTCAGCAGAGCCAGGAGAACCAGTTCAACTGCATATGTGATTTTTTAGTGAAGCATTGCTTACCTCTTTTTATGTGAGAGCAGAGCTTTACATATTGCCTTTATTGCCACATTTAAGGGCTTTGGCCACAGAGAAACAGTATTTTTATTTGGACGCAGTGTCTGCAGTGTGAGAAGGCCGTAACAGAGAGGCATTTTGCTGCTATTAGTAGCTTTATCCACCAAGGCTGACTGTCTTGTCTGCGTACCTTGTCCATGGAATAAAAAGCTAGGCTTACCACTAAAGCTTAGCAGCTTTAGGAGTATTGGGTTCATGTCCTGGCTCAGATACAGGCTTCCTATTTGTTGTTGTAAAAGTGATTTCAGTTTCCTACTTATAAAATGAGAGCAGCACTTATCTCCCAAGGTCATTGTAGTGGCACATTAATTAAGCTCCGAGGAAGGAGGCTCTTGTGCTTGCGGGGCTGCATGGAATCGCACTTTGCCTCTGGAGCGCAGGCTTTCTGTAGCACCCGGCAGAAGTCACTTGGCATCTCTGTGCCTCCATCCCTGCAGTGTAAAATAAGGACAGCGTTTCCTCCCCACGCCCTTTATTTGTTTAGATTGCGAGCAGAGCCCGTTGGAAAAATTCTGACATGTTTTTCATTGAAGTATTTGCTGATTCCTCAGAATGTAGGGTTTCAATGTGGCCCTTACCCGGCTTCCTGCCAGCTTGCTGACCTGGCGCCTCAGCAGAGACCTGGGAAGCGCCGGGGGCCTTGGCTCTCAGGCCTTCCGAGCTCCTTCTTCCTCGGTAGCCTGAGCTCTCGTGTGCACAGCTGTGGGGCAGCCTGCTGCGTGGTGAGTCCTGCTGCGTGTGGCTCACGGTGCCCAGGGCACATTTTAATAACACGATCAGCCTCAGCTGAACAGAAGGCAGTTCCTCACCGAAGGCAGAGTTCTGTGCGCGCTCACCTGTAGGTTGTGAACGACTGGAGGGACGCGCGTGCAGAATTGCTACCTCTTTGGCTACAGGCTACCTTTATCTCTGAGTTCGGTATAGAACTACTTGAGAAGAGGAAAATTAAACAGTCTGTATACAGATATATGGGTGAAAACAACCATCTAAATGCTCGAAGTACTGATGGTCACACTCCTAAAGTGTTGATCTCTAGCACTGGTAATGACTTTCCATCTTGGACAAAAGCACAGAAATGCAAGACTGACAGATCTTAAAATTTTCAAGCCCCTTGCATTAAGCTCAAGCTTACCTGGATAGTCCTTTACATCTTTTAAGAAGGTTTATTACTATGAAATCTCTTTAGTTTTCCTTGTTCTGGAGTAAACAAGTCTAATTTATTCAATTTTTTTTTTCTTTCCCATAGGTCACATTTTCTAATTTTCTTCTTGCTTTTTTTCTTCACTCTCTCTATTTTGTCAACATCTCTCCTAAAGCCCAACCTTAAAATCCTCCTTCTAAAGAGAACAGAACTATTTTTTTTTCTTGTTTTACAAAATCCTCTTGTTTGGAGAGATGAGAAATGAACAGCCAGAAAGGGAAAGTCAAAGTAATAACCTGCATATGAACACCCACGACGCACTGGTTTGCCACCTAAGAAGACATTCTGGAAGGAATAGTACCTAAAAACGGGAAGAAGGAGCAGGGTGGTTCTGTCCCAAACTCCAGGTAAAGGTGTATGGAGCATAATAAGTAAGGACAATCTCCTATATATGCTGTGGACAGTAAGATTAATGAATAACATGCCATAGATCTACACTTTGTGCCATATGTGCAACTCCTGCTGTCAGACATAATCATTTGAAGCATTTGTCAGGGCACAGAGGCTACAATCATAGTTGTGACTCAACATTATAGACTGCAGGGCCTGCAGGTAAGTGCAGGGTTGGTGGAACAGTGATGTAATCCAGCATAAATGGAAATATCTGGAGTTATCCAAGTCTACAATAAGCAATATGAAGTTTATTCATTTCTCATTATCTTGCTTGAAATGCCAGAGGAATGCACCCATTTTTTAATTAGTGCTTCAACTACCAATAGTGTGTTAATAGTCTGCTGAGGGTAGGCAGAATTTTCCATGTGCATAAAGAAATTGGTTAACATTGATTCCACAAGTTGCAAGATTTCAATGCTGTCAATATATGATGCTATATTTAGGAAAGAAGATATAGATAGTCTGTCAGTCTGACTTCAAAGGATTTTAAAGTCTGTTTTGATGGAAAGGATGATTAAACAGTTCCTGTAAAGGAGGATAAAATGCAAACTGCATTTACCATTAGTAGTTCATGAAAATCAAACTGGATATCTCTTTTTATATAGGTAACTGAAAAAGTGCAGTAGGCCTATATGAACCTCTGTAAAGCCCCTGGTGCAGTGCCAAATGGAAAGCAAGTATATGAAATATGGGGAAGTGGAAGTGGGATTAACTGAAATACTGCCAAATGCAAGTCTGCGTGCCGAAGGATTTTAGTTGCAGGCATTTCCAGCAAAAGGCTGGAAGTTTCCAAAAGCCTCACCTCTTGGGAAGCAGAGCTTTCCAGTAGGTGCAGGGGGTGATAAAGAAACCAAAGAAGCAGAGTTGGGGGCATATGTGAAGGAAGGGTTTCCAGCATCAAAAGCTGCATCTTTGTGACCCCTGTTGGAACGCAGCTCTTGCTCCTGGGCCTCGGTGTGGAGAGGGAGAGCAGGTTGGTGGCGAGGAGCAGCACCCAGCTGGGTTGCACGAGCTGCGTGGGAGCGGGAGGGAGCTCTGCGCCGCTGCTGTCTCCGTGTGCGCAGCAAAGCGTTTTCGGAATGAAAGCCTCCAGCCCATCCCTGCGGCTGGCAATTTGGAACGTTGCTTCCACAGCTACAAGTAAACTGTCAGGATTAGAAAGGTACCTCCAGCAAGTTACTCCAGCGAGAACGGCTTTCAAAGTGTCCAAGCCGGAGGTCGACTTTCCTGGTGTAGGAAAAAAAGGTTTTATTTATTATTCTACAGCTAAGAAATGGTTTTGTTTTGTAAGTTTAAATCTTACTCTAAAATAAAATCACTTTTTTTTTTTTTTTTTTTTTTTTTTGCCTTCACACAGCTCTGCTGGAGTCAGGAAGCCTCTGTGTGGGCATCTCATTCATTCCACACAGCAGGTTTGGCAAAATCAAGCCCTCCGTAGGTGCTAGGGATAGTCAAAGCAAAGAGCAAATATCTAGTCCATAAGAGCGTGACTCAGAATACTGGGGTCACTGGGATGGGTCTTGTACACTGCACTCTTTATGCAAACTCTTAGAAAATCAAGAAATTAATATCCCAATTATTTTGGGCACAGAAAGGAGAACAAAGCCACAAACCATTTTCAGAACTAGAAAATGCTTAAATTATGCAGACAGAGCAGTAGGACCAAGACTTGCTTTCTAAAATATTTTATATACTACCAATTATCCAAATTTCGTTTATGACTTTTGTTAGTGAGTTATGGTAGCCACTTACAGCATCAGCAAAAATATACACATGAGATTTCCTGTTTTATATTTTTTATTGTAAAAAATAAATTACATTAATAGATGTTGGAAGACACAGCATTTATCTCCATATAAATCGACCTTATTTTAGTCAATTATTTAAACATGGGCATCCTTTTAAAGCAAGACTCAAAATATTCTGGCCAAAAACTGAAGAGTACCATTATTTTCATCAATCTGTAGTCTGAAAGTGAACAATATTATACATCTCTTTTTATGGACAGACCTTTTAAGAGAATATGCTGTCCAACATTCACAAATTCGAAGCATTTAAATGAAGAAAAGAATGAATGGAATTCCTTTCACACAGTCATGGTACCATAATTAAAGACAGAAAATATATTAATCATTTCCTTTAAAACCAAAAAGGAACTTTGAAATCCCACAGGTCATTAAGTTGGCAACTCATTAAAAACAAGATATTTCCCATGCAGCAGCACAAGTGCACTACTGAGTTTCACAGAACCCAGGCCTGCAAAACTAAAGTTGGATTCATAAGAAAAAAACTTGCTGCAAAAGTGCTTAATTTAGTTACATTTATGTCCTTCCCTTGTATAAGCAGAAAGGTGCATGAGCAGGTAATTTCTGCAGCCTTGCATCAGTAAGTATGGGCAGAGAGGAACTGTTCATCCAAGTTTGCTGTGAGGAGAAAAATAAAAATATTAGCAACTTGTCTAATATGACACTTCCGGTCGAAGGGACCCACTTCCACTTTTATCTTGTGATTTCTTTCATTCTGTCACAGAAAAAAAAAATTACCAGTGTGAGCTAGTTACTGGACTTCTCAAAACTTAACTGCAAATCCTTCTCTCATGGGAACTTGTTTAGGGAATCTCCAAAGTCCTAATTATTGCAGTTTGGAGAGCCGCATGGTTATGTTGCCAAGGGGAAAACTACAAAGGCTCCTAGTGTGTCCTGTGCCAAATTCCAGGTGCATCCAGGAAGACATTTCTCCTTGTTAAAACCATTGCAGGAATTTCTGTAAGTACCGGGCCTTTCTCGGATGTATTTGGCACCGGGCAGTAACAGCAGCAGCGAATTGAACTTGAAGAGCTCCAAGGTATTTTGGGGAGTTTCCTTAGGGGCTGCTGTGAAGAGAAAGTCCTTTGGGACAGGGTTTCCCTGGAAGCACCGTGCCGCACTCCTATTGCACAGCTCCTGTGTTCTGGAGCAGTGGCTGCGCGGGTCACCAGGCCAGGACCGCGCCTCCCTGCTGCCTCCCTGCTCCGCCTGGCGCGGCGCTGATCCTGGTGCTCCGGGGCAGCCTCCTCCCTCCTCCACAGCCTCCAGCGGTAGCCGATGCGCCGTCCTTGTCCTCCAGGGTCCAGCACCTGATGATGCTTTTCTGAGGAAACCGTTTCTCATAATTCTACATTTGCTGCAACCCGGCCCTGCCTTCAGCAGGAATGGGTGCCCTTCTCACAGGGATACGTTCCCATATGTTCCCGCTGCTTCCCTGACCCGGGATTCAATGCTGGGCAACTGCACATTGAAGCTGACCAGGCAACTGAAAACTAGCCCACCAAATCAATAAACACAGGGCCACTGTTTCATCAAAACACTAGCTGGATCCAACCTAGCTCATGGCCATCCTGTGTGAGGAGGTGGGAACGCCCTCTGAGGAGGGACGCATCCGTGGGATCTCACTCCTCTGCCGAACAGTTTCCCTCAGCACAACAAGGGCTGTGGGTTGCGGGCAGGTTGGTCTCCATGTGCCTGATTTTGTTTAAATCATCGGCAATTGGCTCCAGTGGAAGCGAACTGAATGCTACGGCAGAACATCTCTGTCACAGCACAAGCGTGTCAGGTGGAAGGGACTGACCTTGTTTCCTCATGGTGGGAAACAGGGAGATGTGACAGAAACAGTTACAGTTAAACACAGACATTTATAAATAGATGATGGAATTGCTGGGTTTTCACCTTGACAAGGTGAGATCTTTCCCAGTGGCTGGGCATAAATGTTCAGGGAGATTCTCCTTGCACGGAGGGAAATTTGTATCCTGTCAGTTTGCTGTCACCCAGATCCATTTTCCTTGCTCCACTTTGCTAATTTGAGTTTCCTTTTTGCCTACAAAGATTTCTTTCTCCTTAAACATTGCTTTTACTGCCTTAGGAACATTGCCAAGCTTGTGCCCTGTTTTACTCTTTGCAGCTAGTCTGGAGCATTTAATTCATGATATTTGAATAACATTTTCAGCTTGATCATTTAACTCTTTCCTAGCCCAGCTCCCTTCCCCGTTCAGTTGCACAGCACAGTCCACCTGGGATAACGTGACATCTTCTCACGGAGCTGCGTCCTCTCAGCGTATTAATCCCCCTGCTCATACTACTCCCTTTTGGAAATTATGTGTTTAGCTTTGGGTTTGGCGCGACCTTGCTCCATGCCAAATGGGAGCAGCACTTTGAGCTGAACGCACCGGACTGACTTGCGCTTCTGGCCGATAGAGTTAGGGACGTGACGGCCAAGCGCTGCACAGAGGGGACGTGAGTGAAAGCGCCAGCTCGGGGGCTGTGGCTCCTGCTACAATTACCCAGTGAATGCTCGGCAGCCAAGGAGCTCCACTCGAAAAGCAAGACTGGCAGGAAAACACACTGGGCTGAGGAGAACGAATGCTTAGAGACCACTCTGTGCGTGACACACTATAAACCAATTTATTTTTTTGACTTCACACAGTTTCTGGGTCAAATATTATTGCAGGTAGCTATAAATGCAGCCTACAGCTGGGTGCCTTCTCAATACTGTTTTCAAGAAACCTTTGGAAATTGGAGGAAGAACTGCTGTGTCGAAGTGGTACCAGCTCTCCAGCTGTTTTTGAGGGGCTTGTGTTCCTCCAGCCCAAAGAGCAGACCCGGCTGCAGGTAAAGGGCGTCTCGTTTCTTTCAGCAACTCTGACTGACAGGACTAGCCGGCAGCTCCTCTCCCTGACCAAGAGACCAGCGTTGCCTTTTGTCAGCAGCCTTGGAAAGCCCTTACCGCTCTTTGCTCCCAGTTAGCCTAGTATAGAGGTAATCTCTAATGAACATATATATACATATATATATATATACTTTTTTTTCTCATATGTACAACAGAGCATTCACTGGTCATCCTACTTCTTGCTGATCAGCAGTGATCTAAACTACTTTTATGCCCCAAATACTGGCTGCAATGGATTTAAGGAATCAATACTCGGTCTGCTCTGCAACGCACACCGTTCGAAGCCCTCAGCAGTGGTGTGAGAGGGAGCGGGGCCGAGAGCTCTCTGTTCCCATATGGCTATGATGAATTTTCCATGGTCTCCACAAATCTTTTCCAGAGCAACCAAGTCAATGACAAGAAAGTCATTTTTGAAGTGGCAGCCTCATTTCTTTTAGGGTTTAAGTGGATGCAGAGCTGCACACCAAGTAAATCAGAGAAAAGGCTGCAGTCACAGTCCTTTTGGAAGCCTTGGCTCTTTTTAAGGAATCAGCATCTTGGTTTTGGTTGCAGCACTGCCAATTTGTATTTAATGAATGATGTATGCAACTTTGACACTGCATAGGCACGCATTTAAAACTAAGGGATGAAAAGCAACAAAACAGATTTTAAGCCCTGCAAGCCCCTCAGCTTGATGCCATCTATGCTGTAAACCGTTTCACTGTGCTGTTAATGGGAGCCATCGCCTGCTCTACACCTCATGCTACCGAGGTTCTCTGGGTTGCTGGGGTCCTGTGGGGTTAGGACTTTTTCTTCTCATGCTCCCTGTTTACAGAAGTCATTGCCATCTAATATTAGGAACTCAACATCCCTGCCAGTTCCTAGGCCCAATTTAAAAATGTTTGTTTTCAATCTGGTCTTTCATTACTGCTCATCTAGATTTTTGTATACAAGGAAGCCATGCATGAAATGCTCTCGATAAACTGCTCTGTATTTTGAAAAGCTGTAACGGCATCTGGGGTTTTCTGTTTTCACATAAATGTTTTTCTGAGCCACTCAGAGTAAATGGCCCGGGTCTCTGGAACGGAGCTTCCTGCTGAACTGAACTCCGCAATTTTCCCTGCAGAAGCTGTTCCCTGTGGTGAAATGTTACAGCTCTCAGCCCATTAGGAGATGGGTGACCTTCCCTTGAGCAGCCGATTTCTTGTTGCCTTTTGCAGGAGTAAATTTCAGCCCTTTCCGATTGTTCACTTCCAAGTCAAGGCTAAAACTAATAGGGGCAGCTTTAGTGCATCCATAAGAGCATGGCGGGACTTAAGGCAAGATAAAAAAGCCAAGATAAAAAATGGCAGCCACATTTGCACTGTAGACATGTAGATAAATACGCTCCAAGTGTATATACATATCTATGTGTATATATTTGCTCTCTGCTGAGCTTTAGCCTTCCAAGCTTCCCTGTTTCTGGCTCGTTTTGGAGCCACCTCCGCCTCAGCTCCAGGGTGATTCCCCCGGGATTGGGACGCGGCGCCAGCAGGGGGCGCCGCCGCGCAGGGCAGGGGCTCCCTCCTTCCGCCATCCCTCCATCCCTGCCTCCTTCCCTCCATCCCTGCCTCCTTCCCTCCATCCCTGCCTCCGTCCCTGCCTCCATCCCTCCATCCCTGCCTCCACTCCTCCATCCCTGCCTCCTTCGCTCCATCCCTGCCTCCATCCCTGCCTCCTTCCCTCCAACCCTGCCTCCATTCCTCCATCCCTGCCTCCGGCCCTGCCTCCTTCCCTCCGTCCCGCTGCGCTGGGAGAGCCTCTGCGGAGCCCGGCGCTCGCAGCCTGCGCTGCCGCCGCGGTTCCCGCCGCGCGGGCGTCTGCAGGAGGGTACTGAAGTCACGGCTTAAAAATAAGCCGGAAGGACGTGTCCTGCTTTAATGTTTGAAATACCAGATGCTGGACACACACGTACTTCAAGTAAATACAAATAAATCCTGCCATCGCTTGCGAGGCCGGAGAACAGCGAATTCCTTGCGAAAACAAACAACCCCCCAAATACCCTTCTGGGCTAAGGGAGCAGAGACATCCCACAAACGGTTGGTTCGAGTGGCCTGGGCTGAGCTACGAATGTGAACTGCTTACAAAGATGCATGACCCTTTCCTGATGTGAAATTAATTTGAGAGCTGCTGTTAGCAACTTCATTAGCTGTGTTTTGCTAAATTCTCCTAATACACATATTTTCTGAGCTGTGATCTAGCGTTATTCCCAAGGGTTCTCCCAGAAAGGAAGTGGAGAATGTTCTTTTCAAAAGCATGAAGTGGGAAAATGTTTAGAACTATTTATAGCTGCACTTAGGCTGTGGAAATCCCAGACATTATAAACTATTTATAGTTATTCTTTGGGTTAAAAGGGTGAAGCCAGAAATCTTATTGAAAAAGTTACATATGCTTTTTATCCATCGGTTCATTACATGGTGCTTTGGAGTGCGGGATGGGGCTGGCGGCGATTTATGAAACCTGGGAGAAATCCCAGAGGCGGTGAAGACACTGATGTGCTGCCGAGCTGGGCAAACAGAGGAGAGGAGAGGAGAG
>VZSV01000073.1:3619981-3672410 GCA_013398735.1 Nothocercus julius | reverse complement strand
GCGCTCGGCCGTTCCCGGGCAGCCGCCGCTCCGCCGGGCGCCCGCGTGCGCCCGCCGGCATTGGGGGCGAGTCTGAAGCCGCCGCAGCACCCAGCGAGGCAGCGAGAGGCTCTTTGCTACGCCGCGGGCCGTGGGACACCGTCAGCAGGTGCAGACTGACATCTGAAGATAGAGGTCCATAAAATAGCCGAATGCGGCTTATTAGCACAAAAACTTCATATAAAACAACTCCGTTAGTGCAGCTAAACCTGTAAGGGGAGGTTTTTGCTAGTGTAACGTGCAACCACAGAGATGCATGTTCTTCTGTTGTTGTGGTTCACTGATAAAAACACTGTTCAAAATGAACTTTGCCTCTTTAAAAATGTCTAAAAACAAACCTCACTAGTAAACATCATTATTATTAAAAAAAAAGCTGCCATATCACCCAACACTATTTACCCTGTCTATGATATCTTCAGTTATTATCACACTTTTCATTCTTTGAATAGAGAATTTCAGTATCTTATTTAAAATGAGAGATGTAGTGAACTGTTGAATTAGGGGACAGGGGGCCTATTTTCCTCAAGTTTGGGGATGGATTTGTTTTCTGGAATATCAGAATGGTTCCTTCAGAGGAATGGCACAGTGACCTGCAGTGTCCCCAACTTCAGCTGAGGCACTTTTGCTCCAAGCCAAATTTCTCTTCTGCTTGATCCTGAAGTGAAACCGTAATGCTGGAATTTGCGCGAGTGTCTGTTCACCCCGTGTGCTTTGCAGCTTGCCTTGGCTTAGGGTCAGCCGAGAGCTGCTGCGCGGTGATTCCCACCGACCCCGTAGGTGGTGACCTCCTACTTAACATCCCTGCCTGCTGACGGCGCCCTTTGAGCTTTCTAAGCCTAAGGACAAGGAAGTTTGCTTTGGGTATCGAGATTTTCTGACGTGAAATAACTGTTCACCCCCAAGTCTGTATCGGTGCATATGCACACGGACAAACTAGCAGCAAAATGTTCTTCCTCTTACTTTCACGACTGTCCCCAACAGGGATACGTTTCTGTAGGGATTCGCAGTAAGAGGGGAAAAGAGCAGGTTTTTATTGTGCTGAAAAGTCTTCAAAATTCTTTTTTCTTTTTCCCCAACTCTCCTTTTAGGTTTAGGGTCCTGATCGTATATAAAGGACCACATAATGTGGTCCTTTAACAGACTACATTTTAATCAAATGCTGGTGATACGCAGATTAACTTCCCTATATCAGAATTTGGCTTCTATGGCCAAATAGAAACCCCCAGAGCTACATCTGATGCCCCCTGTGCTTTTACTGCCTCCCGTGGTGTGAAGGGCCGACGAGCAAAGATGCAGTAAAGATTTTCTGGCACAATCAAAGCCCAGGCTGGAAATGTCTTTAGTAGGATCTGATTTATCACAACTGGCACTTGCGAACTGTTATTAATCCTGCCATGGCTCTCTTGATGACTCTGAAACCTCCTAAGGTTCAGAGGAAAAACAGACCTAGAAAGCTGCAGAAAGAACGGCCTTGTTATAGGCAGCCATTTACAGTTTAAGCAGCAGCTATGTGTGTATTACCTATTACTACCTGCAACAATGCTAGGTGTTCTTAAAGGGTGTTTTCCAAGTTCTCTCTTCTGTGCAATGTGATACCTTTTTTCCAAACCACAAATTTATCAGGACTTGGGCTCATTCTCTTAAAAAACACAAAAATGTTTTACAGCAACATATTTAAAAAACAACATGGAAAGTAAATAGCAATTTCTGTCCATAGGCCAGCGAACCATTGCCATTACCCGGGTTTTGCTGGAGAGGTGCAATGACAGACCTGGTGCTGATCTAGTGCAGATGCTGGTTTTTTCCCTTTATTAAGGAGAAGAGCGAAGGCAGTGGCCAAAGATGAAGCATCTCAGACCATCCCTGGTGCAGTAATTTTTCTTCTTTTGAGTAACAGAGCTGAGGATAAAGTGTGGAGAAAGAGAAGTCAACCCACTAGGTCATTTTGGGTGCAAAACTTACCTTTGTTGCCTGAATCAGGAACAATAATAATGCGATAGATCATATTTTTGGAGAGGCAGATGACCTGAGTAGATGATACAAAAACCATAACTCTTCTAGTTAAAAGACAACATTACTTCTAGGAACGTGTTTCGGTATCCTGCTGAAAGATTACATTAGGTTTGTAAATAAAGCCACATTCAGTAGCTGATTGTGCAATTTATCTCGATACCAAACCCACAGCAAAGCAGTGTTTTACGTCACTGACTACCAGCACCAGCCGCACGGAACGAGGTGTTGAGTTTAAATGTCAGCCATGACCTGAAGCCTGAGCGTTTTCCCACACTCCATTCGTATCGACCACTTTTCCTGAGAGACCCCTGGGTCTTTCCACGTATAACTCGGGATTGCACATTTGTAGACCCCCTTTTTTTCTTTTTTTTTTTTTTTTCCTTGTGCTTGGAAGTTGAATGTCTGTATTTGGAAGGCAGCGTAGGAGTATTTTTACTTTCTCACTCTGAAGTAAGGTATTAATCATCTCAGTGAATTCCTGGATTTACAGCATCCAACTACTGAGAACTGGAGAAAGGATAAAGCCTTTGATGTGAGGGAATTTCATCAGCTAGGACGGAGCAGAGCACTCGTTTCTGATTTGCAGAAAGTAAAGGCCCTCTTGTTAACAGAAGCTGATGTTGCCAAAAATCAGAAGAGCAAAGAGCTATCAAGTTCAGATCAAGTAATAACAATAGTGATTTCAGTTATTTCCTCACAACTCCAAATATTTTTTTGCTTCCTAAAGACATTTGGAATGCTGCTCGTTGATTAATCTGAAATAATTTTATAATTATTTCAGCTATAAGGCGCAGTATTAATTAGTACCATTAGCTCCTCAGATAATGGCTCCAGGAAAACAAACAGTAATAATGTAATTACTTAAAGTACTGAACTGTTCCTAGCCATTACTCGGAAGGGCTATGTGTAAATGGCTAAGGAATAGTGCAGATATTATTCTTCCCAAAACTAATTCATTAGGGGTTGAGATTTCATGATCCTGAGCACTGGCCCTGAGCACTTGTTGGTGCAGGCTCAGTTGAAAGGAGCACATGTCGAGTGGACAGCAGCAAATCACAGAAGCTCCTGCTGCTGACTTTCCGGCCCAGGCACCTGAGTTGCATCCTGCAGCAGCCAGGGCTGCGCTGAGCCCACCTACCCCGTGTGTGTGGAACGGCTCAGGTTATGGGAAAGTTTGGGCGGCTCCGGGAGGAGGATGTTTCCCATGTTGGACGCTGCAAGCAGAGATGTGTAGAAGGTGCTGCTCGTGCTGCTGAGCCGCGCTACTGTTTGCATTTCAGACAGCCAGAGCAACACAGCGGCGGCGGCAGCAGCACCACCACAACCACCACCACCACCACGACCACCACCACCACCACCATGACCACCACGACCACCACCACAGGTCCATTTCTGACTGCAGGCAGCTCCCGAGGGCTACAACTCCCTCTCAGCCGTCTGTTTTCCAGGCAGGAGAACCCAAGTCTAAATAATCATTTCTCCTATGGAGACCACTTTGTAAGTCTGACTTTGGGGCTGCCCTCTTCAAAATTCACTGTTTTGATACAGGAGGTCAGAACTACATGCCTGGGTGCGTGGAAACACGAAGGAAGGAGACTACTGCTCTCATACGAAGTACGGAACCCTTCTTAAGTGCAGACAGCTCTCTTACTTACCACTTTAGCTATATTAGACTCTAAATATATAAACTATAAAGTGATAAGTTATTTATCACTTTAGCGATATTAGACTTGGGCCGAAAGCCCTCCCAAGCCTGAGGGCTCAGGCCCTTGGCTCCCGTGGGAGTCTCTCGTTTCTAGGCTCGTGTGGGGCTCGTCACTGCTCCTCTGGGTACGCGGAAGATTTCAAATGAGAAGGCACAAGAGCAGAGCTGAGTAGGAAGCTCAGTGGCTAAGACGCTGGTTAGCTGAGAATGGGCTATGGGTTTCAGTCTCTCACGCAACATTTTTTACATTTAATGGACATAAAATAGCACTAATAATAATGGGAAAAAAAAGAAAAAGAAGAAATGGCATGGAAGGACAAAAGGCTGGATAAAGTCAGGGAGAATCTGATGGTGAATCTTTCTAAATTCCAGATTCCTTTATTTGCTTCCTTATGCCCTCCATAAGGCATAAGGTTTTTATATGGGTCATCAAAATATGTTCAATATCCCTGCAGTTATAAAGTACATTCTTCTCTTTGTCAAGCAGGATACTGAATGTAGCTGGGAATAAAATAACAGTGTTGATTCCCAGACTAGAGAACTCTGCTTTTAGCGTCAACTTTTTTTCTGCAAGCCTGTGTTGCCTGGGCAATGTCAGGGAAAATATAAATTCTCTTCTGTAGGAGGAAATGCTCTGCCTCCAAACTTCTAAAATGCTTATCTTTGTGTACAGCTGAAATATGATGAAGCATGTGTCCAAAAAAGTGTATTCCCAAGTCAACATTTCAAGTGGGTGTGAATTTTAAGTTATTCAGTAATACTCAGTCATCAGTGGGGGGAGGAGGAGCACCAGATTTCTTTAAGTGCACACTAAAAGTGGCAGAGTGACCAGTCAGCCTCTTCACAGAGGTCAAGTATGTATAAGCTTGTAGTGTTGTTTTCAAAGGACTTGATTTTCATCTGAATTGACACATTAAGCCATGATCAGAGGTCATTTCTTAAATTAAAACTTCTACTCATCCCTAGATGATGGGGAATCTCAGATGTGAGTTTGGTTACCCAAACTGATGAAAAAGTCTTACCTATATCTGTTACACTGAACATGTGAACTCATGTCATCTTCAGTACTGTAAACGTAAAAATCATCTTGGTTTTAGATTTATCTCTGAATCCCCGTGATTACTCAGCAAAACTTCTTCAGAGGGAACTTCTAGTGATTAAGAGCGTGACCTGGAATATTTCACGCTGGAGCAGAAAATATAGGAAATGCTCTTTCTTTACCTCTCCTCATCCTTGCAGTCAGGCCAGCAATATAAAAATGATCTACAGGAAAATTATCCTTAGCTGAGTCTAAAAAACTCTGAAAAGTAATTGAAGGCTCAGGCCTATTATGGTTGCATAGAGTCTGAATGTACACAGCCTTTCTCGTCAGTATGTTGCATTATCTGCTGCTCACTGAAAGCAGGCCTGGGCTTGTGCAAAGTACAAACATATTGTCTTACCTGAAAATATCGAGAATCTCTAGTTATTCCTCTGCTTCCATGTTTGTGGCAAGGCAGAGTCTGATGGTGCCTGGCCACGGACAGGCCGCAGCACCTGGGACCCACACACGCCGAACGAGCCAGAGGGCTGGAAGAGGAACAGACACAGTAACAGCGCCCAAATAAAAGAGCAGATATGCGGTCACTGGCCTATCAAAACCTGAAATAACAGTTTTCTACCTGCCCAGGCACAAGCGGGTATTTGTGGTGCACCACACATGGCAAAGAAGCAGAAAACTTTGAGGAAGGACGTGGAGAGGATAAAGAACTGCACAGTGGATTCCTACTGCAACTTGTAAAGGGGCGTTCTGACAAGAGAACCACAAAAACAGTTCTTAACTCCCTTAAGACTCAGTGGTCAAGGCTGGTACCCTTGAGTGAAACAACACCGAGAATCAACAAGCAGTTAGATGTCAGATCTGATGGGAAGGGTGAGACCAAACTGATGAGAGCTTAGAAAAAAAAAGGAAGTCTCTTTTCAGAAACTGCATACTATTTACAATACAATACTACAATAGCATACTATTTGAAAGTATATTAGAGAAAAAAAAAAACAGGATGAAGTTATCTTAGTAACTTAATAATGTTATTGTAAGATTATCCTATTTTAAGTTATCTTAATAACTTATGAAGTTTCGAAGTTTCAGCTTCAGCTGAACAACGCAAATTATTATCATGTTACAGTGACAAATCTCACAGAGTCAGCTCTGTTCACACCCACTCCTGCCACCGAGATCTGGTTCCTACATCTCTGAAAGTCCCTAAGTATATGGTTTCATAAAATACGTCATAAAGAAGGTAACAACCCCCAAACCTGTGTGGAGCTGCTGCACCAACCTCTGGTAGCTGGAGAAGAGTCCTTTCCCCATCTCACTAAAGGTATTTTCTGGGTCAAGAACAACACGTAAGTCATTCTGGGAACTGACCCATCACTTGCTCCGCAGCAGAGCTAATCCTGAAATACAGCAATAAAAGAAGATCAGAAATAAAACTCTCTGCTTAATGTAAAAAAAAAAAAAAAGGCATCCAGCCATTTGATTTTGTCTTATTAGATCTGTCACTAAATAAGTCAGACTGCTGGCACAGATGCAGTTTTATTCATGCTTTCCAGTTTTCAATCTGAGCAAATATTCCAGTTTTATTCCAGGGCTGTGAGCTGCTCTTGAGGAAAAGATGAGAGTTTAATCAGCTTTCTAGACAATGTTCCTAGGACACCTCCATGTCATGCTCTACAAGTGCCACAGCTCCGCTCACGGCCACAGTCCCTGGTCAGAAACACCAATTTAAGAACACGTTTCCCTCACAATGCATTAGCTTCTATACAGATCAATTAAGACACAGAAGGTTCTCACAGTGAAACTATAAATAGAAGTTCAAGCTGTGCAAGAGTCTTTACAAGCTATTTTTATTTAATAAGTAACTATATCCAAAAAATTACCCGTGGACGAGTCAGGAAAACACACAGAAACATAAAAGCAGCTCAACAAATCTGTATTTAATAAATTCATAGCAGATGGCTCGTATACCAGGATCACTGTGAATATTTAGAGGCTTTTTATTCACTAGATACACACACTCCAAATGCAGTTATAATCTAAAACCGATTGCAAAAACAGAGAGGGGAGGGGGAAGCTGGATGTCTAACCCACCCACCTTACTAGTTTCTAGCACTTCTGCTTCCATTCTGACACATGTTTAGCAACACAAGTTTGCACCTACATTTGTCCTCAGCATTTCTGCATTTGCTGACGTGAGTTCCCAGTAAATCATGCAAAGCGTGATCTAAACTCAGTCTCTGGAAGAGGAAGGAGGTAATTGCAGCAAGGCTGCTGCAGGACCATGATCCAAGCGATACGATCTACCCCACCTACGCACGCGCCACGAGGTAGGACAGGGAGTGCTGGGAGTTGAGCTACTTTCAGACATTAAGTCAGCCAAAGTGAATCTCAAGGGAGACACTATTTTGGTTTTGATTTCTAACTCTAATTTCATTTTTGTTTCTGCATCTCTAATAAAATCAACCTAACCTAAAAAAACCTTTAAGCGACTTAATGCATTCCTTTTACCAACAATATGAAACCAAAATTAGGCATTTCAATTCCTGCTGGCTACATTTACCCGTGTACTAAAATCTTTGCAAATGTCAACAGAGATAGGGATTTCTGTAAAAACACACAATTTTAGATGAAATTATTTAAAGTAACAGATTTTTTTTATCTGAAATTTTTATTGAAGTCTATCAGACTTCTCACGAATGTCCAACAAAGACCAAAAAGTTGACCCAAGAAGCTGCAATTTAAATAGCTGAGATTCATCTGAAGAAGATTTATGAGGAAACTGATTTGGAATGCTACATTAAATAAATTAGTAGTGACAATTTTTTTATGTGTAGTACATTTAAAAAATAACTGCAAAATAAACTAAGAGGTCATAATATTCAAAGTTAAGCAACAAAATTTAAACAAATTATTTGGCTATTTACTGAGAACCATGTGTTCACATGTCACAACTTATTTAAGTATTTCTATTTTAGTTTATAGCATTTGGCAACCAGTCTCTTAAATAGAGGGGCTCATAAGGTCAAGGGTGAAGAGTGGTACCATGTTAGTAATGCTTATAGTAAGTAGGTAAATAGTTTCAATTTAACATAGTTAGATTTATAAACTGACCTGATTAGAAATTTTTGTATCTAAACATATTCTTCTTAGATAATATAATGTTAAAAACGTACATGTTAGGAAAGAATTCTATTTATTACAACATTATCAATAAATAAAACCTCTTGAATTACCAGTTAAGTATTTCTGAAAATAAAGTCAATCTTATTCTACATGAAAGAATTATATCTTGAAGTTTTTCCATTAAAAGGTGGATTTTACATTTTGCATGGCAACTATAAGAATGCAATTTGTGCCTGAAACAGCCTAGATACTGCTGATTCTTTTTTCCAGAGGAAAAACAGCTGTATAATCCTCAAGTTTAAACACACTGTGCATCCAAAAGTCTGGGTCCTTAAAAAATCCAAGACATTAAAAGAAGGCAATAACAGGGTGACATTTATAAAGTGCTGCACCTTGATTATTCTGTTACATCCATTTGAGATCATTATTTTTAGTCTAGGGTCCCCACTGTCTTATGCTGACAGTTATGAGCTGCCATTAACTTACTTCATTGTACATTATTCTCAATGGTGCTGATAGATCATTTTGAAGGACCCTGCAAATCTTTAAGGAAGGTTGTGTATTTATAGGTTAATATGCAGTGCATAATGTACCTTACAAACATGCAAACCGTATTTTATACCCAATAAAAACAAAACCTCATATTGAACAGAATTTTAACATTTACGATATTTACAGCAGCATCAAATTTTTAAATATACCTAAAGAATTGAATTACAAATTCTACTTTCAACAGATTTAAGCGTGTAAATGGTTTCCTGCCTTAATTCATTTGACTCAGTATCAGTTCTTGGTTATAGTTTTAGCTTACACGTGAGGTAAACACAGCTTGAAACTCAGTTAAAGGTCTTTAAATAAAGTAATGCTGTAACTGTGCACCTGAGCATAATTACTTTCAGCTACTTTTGAAAACTGGATTTGCGGGTGCAAGCACACTAGGAGCGTGAGCGCAAGGGGCAGCCTTGTTCTTTTACCTGAGAAACCGTAGTTTGAGCTAGGGAGACCCGGCACCGCGGGCCTTCAGCTGTGCCCGGGGGCACTGGGAGCCCAGCAGGTCTATGGCTGCCACACGTCGTCACCGGAGGACAACCCCTGCTACCCAGAGAAACACATTCACATCTTGCAGCTGCGCTGCAAAATGACCCCGTTCGGTCAGGCGCTGGCGAAGAGCTTCCCACTTCCTCTCAGGGAGTAACCATCCACCAGACTTTTAGGCCAAAAGGTCTCCGGCAAATAAATAAAAGCATGATGACTTTTATTAGGGCACTACTTCATTATAAAAAGCTAAAGATTTCACAAGACGGTCATTTACAAAAGTAATATAAATGTAGAAAACTTTTGACTGTATTTATAAATATGTTACTTGCTCTTTTTCTTAGTAAATTTATTCACAGCTTAGTTTCTGGTATCCAAACTAGGCTTGTTTTCTTGCAACCATATGGAAGCTCTTGACTTAGGTCACAGCTGAAAAATGTAGTTTTCCATAGGACATATTCTATGGTGTGTGATTGAATCTAAAAGAAATAAAAACGAAGAAGCATTTAGGATAAAGCGCACAAAAAGCTGATGATAAAGTGCAGTGTACTTTACAGCAATTTTTGATTCAAAACAGCGACGGAGCTGAGAACAGAGAGAGAAAGAGCCTGTAAATAAATGCAAACAAATGACAGTGCAGCAAACACACTTTAGTCTAAAAAGGGTGCTGAATTAACAACATTTTTTAAATTGTTATTTCAATTTTTTCTTATATTTTGATTCAGTTATGCCAAGGGGTTTTCCCATAACTTAGTTTGTTCAGCTGTATGTGAAATCTAAGTGAAACGATCACACTAAAGATAAATTCAAAACGCTTCGGATGAAATTCTTCCTGATATAATTACAATGATAAGTACTAGGGTCAGCAAAAAAGTGATCGTAGTTTTAACAGAAAGTCCTTACCACAGAGACAATCCTCCTAAAAATGGAACAACTGTTAAAGTCTATTCCATCCTCTTCTTTCCATATTCTCAATTAGTAATGTTTACAGCTAATTTCTGAATACATATTCCGTAATGTTTTATATACATTGAAATTTGTCTCTTACCTAATATCCATTTTTCTGATATGTATTTTATTTCCTGGTACTTCTTTCCTGGGTATTCTCCTACGCAGATTTTCGCCTGTCGTAAGGCTTTGCATATTCTTCCTCCTGACAGCTCTATAAGTTCGCTCAGCTTTTGGCAGGGGGGCTGACTGGTAGGTGATACAAACATCACAGGCTGACTTGAAAAGAGATTCTGCTGGTATTTTCCTGTTGAGAGGTGACGTTGAAGCCTGCAGATCTGTATTTGAGGAAACAAGGGAATTAATAGCCAGTATGTTTTAACTCCACTCAAAGTAAAACTAATTCTTTTCTTCATGAATTTGGAAGTTGTCATTTTTTATACAGATGATCACAAGGAAACATGAGAGCAAGTTGCACAGCAGAAAAAAGGCCACTCTGCGTATTATCTATTTACACTGTACAGATGAATAAGAAACTGTAGACAGTGAAGAGCTGCAACTGGAACAGTAGAAGAAATCATTTGTTGAGTAGATACCTGAGCTGTTCCTCAATTCTGGCACAAACTTGCTGCAAGACCACAGGCAGTTAAGATAATATATGAACTTAGCAGGAGATGTGCAGCCAGAGAAAGGGTCTTCACCCAGTTTACACGGGTTTATGAAGCAAAGCAATTCTGCAGCATTTTCACACATCCTTAGAAAAAAGTGAAGGGAATTGCTTGAGCCCCGTAACAATAGCTAGCTGAAGCACCATGGAAGTGTGAAGCTCTGCCAATGTGAGTTATAGCTCGGGGGTCTTTGTGCCTTGTCCCCTGTGTGGGAAACAAGCCAATCCTAGCCTGAATTCTGGGATCTTCCTCCATCAACAGAGAATTCAACTTCTTGATTCCCCAACTACTCTCTAGACCAAAGCTGATTCTTCGGCCGCGGAATGCAGCTGGCGACGGAGACTGCCCTGGCTGAGGCACGCCAAAAGCACTCGAGCAGAACCAGAGAGCCATCCTCTGTGTGAATTTAGGCTTGTGAATGCAAAGATGCCTAATCCTGCCTCACTGCAGCCAAAGAGCTTCCAAACAATTCGGTTGAGCAACAAAGCAGAGTTATATTGCAGACGCAGAGGACCAAGGCTCACTTCTGAGGAAGAGTGCTCAGATTTTGGACCAGGTATGAACCATTTACCTCCACCTGAGCTACAGATGGAGGCACACAGAATGTTCCTCTATAAACACCCAGCTGCTGGACGGGGAATACTTGATGCTTGATGTCATGGAAGTACTGTACACTTCTCATATATGGCATCAGATTCGGAATCTGTACACGTACCACTTGCTGATGGGAGCTTTAGGCTTTGAGGCCACGGTCAGTGTCTTAAAATGGGTCTAGATCAAAAATTTGCAATGTCAGCTTGCAGTCTCTGGTGTAAAAAGACAGTGTCACGATTCTGGTATTGCTGGGATTGTGATCATTCGTTTTCATATATTGCGATCACGAGGCAACTACAAAAGTGCTGTGGTAAGCTAGGTCAACAGATGAATGATGAACTGAAATAGCTCAAAACAGCCTCATGATAGACACAATCCCATCTCAGCTGATGTGACACAGAGGGGATCTCTGCAGTTTTTTATTAGCGTAAACCAACTGCAACAGAAAGAGGCAAAACAATTACCAAGAGATTTTAGTGTTACTTTGCCTAAAATAAATCAGCTTTAACTCAAAGACTCAACACTTTTTATCAGCCTCTAATTTTAAGATTTCAAAGATGAAAATGATCAGGATTGAGAAATTGTTATTTTAAAAATTCAGCACTTGTGTTAGAGAGAAGACACAAAGCATAACTTGTTGCAATCCTGCTATTTCACACATTTGGTGGAATATGACTTAAAAGGACTAATTGTACTCCCGCTTCCTCATGCATTTTCCCTGAAAGCATTTATTTGCTATCACTGTAATGAAAGCTCTTTTGCACAGTCTGTCCTTCCACAGGAAGAACATTTGGATTAAATTAATCTTAAAGGCAAAAACGCACACAGCTAACCACCAAATCAGGATATGCAAAATTTGAGCACAAAAGAACAGTTGCCTCAGCAACAGATGTACACAAAGAGCATCTTTTATGCCATGTTTGGCTTAGATTAAGAGCCCAAGAAAGTGAAGTGCTCATATGAGATCACTGAGATGGTACCCGATTGCTTAGATTTCCTTTAAAATTCCTAGCTGTGGGCATTATTAGTGCATAAGGCAAAGTATACAGTCCCTCTGGCGATGTCATCGTAAGAAGTTTCAGCTTGCAAGTTCATATTTATTTTTCCTGCACCTGACCCACCAGCAGAGCTTTCCGGGCAGGCTGTGCTCGGATTCGCTCGAGCACGGAAGGGCCACCCATTTCTCAGGGCTGGAAACACTGAGAGCGTTGAAGTCCACGCGGCTCACGGGGTGCTCTGACAAGCCAACTTTGCCTCCTGGCTCGCTGATCGGAAAGGAATCCTACCGGCCAGGTGCTGAAGGGAGCACCGTTCGGCTGCCCGTGCAGAGTTTGGTTTGGGAATTAAGCAGCCTAATCTGGCTCTTACCATCGAATTGACTCAGCTGCCTCTGCAACATCAAAGAGCTCGGGGCACTCCAGCAGTGCTTCGAGCCCTTTGAAACCACACGGATTTTGTGTAAGCTTTTAAAAATAAATAAATAATTCCTCAGCAGAGCCCAAGCCTGGGAAAATTTCAGACCCCAAAAGCGACTGTTTCCACAAATTGTATCAACTGGTAGTTTTAACTACAATAGTGTGAGTCTGTATTTTTACAGATGGCACTGCTGGCTGCTATGGTATGAGGCAGTGATGGCAATTTTCCTTTTAATTGTGCTTTTTAGCAGATGGATAGAAAAAATAAATCTCTTACAAGACATTTATTCCTCATGTATGGTAGGAAGATACCTACCAGATGCCTAGATGTGTTTGTCAAAAAAATCTCATGAATGTAGATGTTTCTTTGAGTCTAAGATGGAAAAAAATCACTCTTGCTAGAATTAAATCTTACAGAGAATTTATGGTAAAGAAATAGAACTTTTCCTCATTACAAAAACAGTACATTTCCCCAACTCTTCTCCCTTTTATGTTTCAGTAGTAGAAAAATGTTAATCTCATGATTCCTAACATTTCCATAATTCAGCTCAGAAACAAAACAGTATAATCTATTACCCTACGTTGTACATGCATTGAGACTTTGCCATCCACCTGTTCAATTTTGCTTCTGGTTCTCAACCTCCTCAACCCAAACGCCACTTACTAAACAAACTCTACATCTAGGTCTGCAGTGTTATGAAAATGTACACAGAGAAACTCCTGGTGGCTGCGCGCGGGAACGAGGACAAAAGCTCAGATATGAATGGACAAGGATGGGACCTTTTAATGTGTCTTAGGAAATAGCATCAGGTCCCCAGAAGGTGTAACCATTTGTCAAATCAGGACCAAATTACAGCAGTGAGAGAACATGATCAGAGATCACCTGGTTTATCAAGACATCAACCACTTTTCCATTCACCTCCTTTTTTTGGTTTTAATTCTGCGTGAAAAAGTTAAGTTTACGAACAAGAAGGGATGGTGTACAGAGTTTGTCATCATTAAGTGAAGAGTAAAACAATGTTTTGGCTTAAGATTTTAAGGAAATATTATATTGGATGATGGTTAAAATCAACTTGTCTTAAAATGTTAGTTTAGACTAGATGGAGGGAGATTAAAAATAAAATGAACCCTTTTTATTAAAAAAAAAAGTTATTTTTGAATTATGTGGCTTCTTCTCCTCAGGTATATATCTGAATATCTCTTCATCTTGAATTCATGCAATAGACAGTATAAGAAAGCTATTTTTTCTGAATGCACATGGAAGTGTTTTCACAATGAAACTGTTGTGTTCTAAGAACTGTTTGTGTCCTACGAAGTTCATAATTTCCAGCCTACTTCTACAAAGTGGCACATGAAGACATTTCCAGTCTAAAACGCAATTAGAAAAATAATTCCTCCCAAGAATTTAATTGAAAATATGATAGTGAATTAGTAAATCTAATAAAAACTGTATTTGTAGTCTATAATTCAAATTGTGAAATATTTGCTTTGAACATATTATATAAAATGAAGCCATCTAATATCTATATATGTCTAAAAAATTATATGGTAATATGGTAATATATATGGTACCATAAATAATACGGTAATAATATGATAATTATTTTCTATTATTAACCAGAGACAAACCCACAAAAGCACACTTCAAAATTTTATTTTATTGTTACCATTTTGCTGAGTGGTTAACATAGTATTGGAAACCTTACTGATACCTATCTAGGCTCTTTTCATACAAAGTATTTGCTGAACATATGGAAAGTTTTAACCAAATCTTGGTTACTGCTACTTGAAAAATAATAAATACAGTTTATTAAATGCAAACAGCAGAAGATAAAATTTCAGAGATAAGTTAGAAGAGGTAGGATTATATATTTTATGGCTTATATCTAAAGACCAAGTGTTATTTCATTTGGAGTTGGTGAGAAATCGTCCACTTTCATGAAACAGAAAAATAAATCAAAGTCTATGGGTTAATTCACCACTCTGCAACTATTAAATACCAAAAAAAACCATGAAATCGATAAAACTTAAAAAGTCTTTATACTTCATTGATCTACAAATTTAACAAGAAAGTTGCACAAAAAATAGTACATCCATTTGATGCAGTTGAGTAATGTTGCTGGGGAAATCTTAATGTCTAAAATTTTAACATCCATATGATTTTAGTACGGATAAATATATTGTACCAGTAACATGTATGTTTTCAGCTATAAAAAGACCAACATATTCAAGATGAGCTACAACACTGCTACATCTCCAAGCTACAGCACTGTTAGCAAACGCTACTCTTACATTGCTATGTGTATTTTCAGACAGTCCGTCACTTAGCAAAAATTCAAAAGAAAAACACATATGTGGAACCCTATGTACATTTGAAGATCAAGGGCTCAGAGCCATACACAGAGATGAAGCATGGGCCTGCTTCTGATAAAGGAGAGCATATTGCAGTGGTCAGGCTTCTGCAAGCGCAGGTATCCTGCAGGGAGGAATTTGCAGGGTCTGCAGGACCCTACAGGGATCAAGGGACTTTGTGCTAACAGTGCCGCAGCTCTCCTGCAGGACGAGGAAGGAGAGCTCTCCTTCTCATCTTTCTAAATGTCAGCTTTATTAAAAGAATGGAAGTGGCTAATCAAAGAGCAACACTACTTTTTGTCGTAACAATGTATGACATACATTTTCTACTTAAATTAACAGCTCACCATTTTGGTTTGATTTCTTTTCCAATTCATTTTGGCACTCTGCTGTTATTTTTTTTAACATATTAACAGTTGAAATAATATTCACTAAATTCTTTAATTTCAAATTATACTGAAATGCTGTACTAGATAAATAATCTGGTGCTTCCCAGCATAAAAGAGCCTGTTGAAAGCTGGATACAAGATCATTCAACAAGTTGTTTTACAAAGAAATAGCCTTTGCCTTTGAAGAATCTCGCCTAAATTAATGGGGCATCGCATGGATTCCTGAGTCCAACTGGTACAAACTACACAAGTAACTAGGTAAGTATATTTATCTGAATAGCAACAATGTCAGTCCCCTCCTTGGCATGAAATACATTTATAAGTGTTAGCAACGGGTTTCATTCTCTGGGCATAATTCAACTTGAAACATTCATGAAAATTATTTATATTATATTTACTGAAACCACATCTTTATACTGGGTATTAGCAGCATTTAGCTCCTAGCATAAGGGCTCCACGTCAAATTAGAGAACCATAAGCCCTCAAGTAGACCAAACTGAGAATGCTCTTTCTGAACACTTGATAAAGCTACATCATCACCCCAGCACATGCACATAAATGGACATTATGCACAGGCAAGTGCAGGATATGTTTTAGCAATAAGGGACCTTTGCATTGGTAGGAGGCAGGAGAAAAAGAAGAAAAGATAAGAGTGGAATATTTGGTCCTGAAAAAAGAGGTCCTCCCATTCTGTTCATGGGGAAAAAAAAAAAAACGTAAAAGAAAGATATATGACAAACAGTAAAGACTGTATTATCTGGAAGTTTCTGCAAAACACAGTTTCTTCCCCTCCTCTCCTTCACATGTTTCCTGGCCAAAATGAAGAGAAGAAAGCTAAAATGCAGACAATTTAGCTAATATTGTTTCTTTCCACTATGTGTTGGCAGACAAGCTTGCTTCTCTCAAATCCCATAGCCTGATAAGAAGAGCCAATTTCACCAATTTGTTCTCTGAAAGCCTGAGTCCCAGCGGGAATACTGTATGAAAATGTTTGGCAAATAAATCTACTGTTTGGCAGATATTCAAAATTATACTGGAAGATGTTTGAACCATTTCTTCCGGCATAGCAAATTTTTGCAGGAAAAATGATAACAAATTCACTTATTTTTACTTTAATTTATTTGTTCTCTGAAACTGGAACTATTTTTAAATACTATGTAATATCAACATAATCATCTATAGATTAATAGAAAAAAAGGTTAAAAAAAATTAAAGCTTTTTTGTAAAGTTTTTGAAAAGACTTTTGAAAATAACTGTGACATTAAAATTGAGGAGCTATATTTCAGCTCCTACGCATATAATAGGATATATTTTTTATATATAAATATATATTTATAAATATATATAGGATATCACTTAATCACTTAAATATGTATCACTTAAAAACATTCTTCAGGTATGGTCATTTTATTGTGCCTATTTGTTTCTAAATCCAAAAGTTACTGAATTAAATTTTGTTGTACTTGGCTTCAATACTAACTAATTCATTTTGAAATTAAAAAATCATTGCATTATAAACTACTTAAAGTAGGATTATTCTGGATAAGAAAAAGTTTAAACCTTCCTTCAGAAAGACCTCACTAACTTGTTTATCTTTGTTTTTGTCTTCTTTCAAGAGAATTAAATTCAACTGTTAGGCAGTGACAAAACTGCAAATTGCAGTTGCAAATTGAGCTCTAAATTCTGCAAATAATTACCAATCGTAACAAATAGCTCTGAAGGGGAATTTTTTCTCACCCAAATATAGTAGTTTTGTGCCTTGTATCACTCTGAAGTGGAACGTGAGCGTGACACATATCACTTTGTGCCATTCTGGTATCATTCTGGTTTACCACTATGGGTACTACTACAAGTGGCAAGACCCCAGGAAACCTAAAAAGATTCAAAGACAGAAATTATCAACTCCATATCAATCTATGCCAGTGCTTGCATACTCTTGCAGTTAGAAAGCTTTCCCTAGTATCTAACCTAACATTTTTGAGACTGTTACTTCTTGTTCTAGTGCCAAGGGACACGGAGAACAATTTATTCTCTTCCTCTTTGTAACAACCTTTTGAATGTTTGAAGACTGTTATCATGTCTCCCCTCGGTCTTCCATTCTCTAGACTAAACAAACACAGTTCTTTCAATCCTTGCTCGTGGGTCATGTTTTCTAGACCTCTGATCACTTTGTTATTCTCCCCTGGATTCCCTCCAGTTGATTCACATCTTTCCTGAAGTGTGGTGCCCAAACTAGACACGGTACTCTAGCTGAAGCCCTACCAATGCTCTGTATAGTAGGAACAATTCCAATATTTCAGGTATATTTCAAGACAATATGACATAGGTGACATTCTGTTTTGGATCCTAAAATAATTACTTGTTTTTTTGACCGAAATATTGTAAATTGAATTTTTCATTTCTACCGTCAATTGCTTCTCCTTGCTCTGTTCCTTTCCTTACTCATTTATTTAAGATCATTTCTTAAATCTAAGATCATTTCCTTCCACCTTGTCTTTATGCACCATAATGCCACTGACCTCAATGAGACTGTGTGTGCAGAATTAGCAATCTATAAAAATCTCCACAGAATTAAGTACTTCAATATGCAAACATAATTTAACAAAAATATTTTTTTTCTGAAGTATTTACTTGCTCTTTCAAAGGAAAAGAAAGTTCTTTAAAGAAGAGCTTTACATGCAAACAGGCCAGAGGACACTATTGGACATTCCAACCAAGAGAGTTGAGAGGACACTCCAGCTAAGCTTTTAAATGTCTGCAAGTTACTCTGCTTCAAAAATCAAAAGGAAATAAAGTCAGACGTTCTTCTCTTTCCTTAATTCAGACAGCTGGCAACTGAACAAACACAGCTGAACTAACATACAAATCAATAAAATCCCAGCCTCCAAATACTTTGCCTTAGCAAACCATTCACAACTGTAAAAGGTATGCGGCCCATGCACGGGCATGTTTGCAAGACCCTACTCTTGCTGGACACAGCCTCACAACCTTCAGCGTAACAGACACTTGCACAGTTCAAGCTTGGGAGTGGGACTTTGAAATTAATCTCTTGGCTGTTCCCAACTTGTTTGGGTTCACATTGTGCTGCAGCCTTCAAGTGCACAGACTGGATTCCTTTCCGAGGAGATTTAAGCAGGAGATCCACGGGAGCAGCCTCAGACTAGCCCTGCGCACCCAAGCGGGGATGTGCAAGGCGGGTTTGCAGCACTAACAGGTTCGCGCTGCCATCCGCTCCCATCGCTCTGCCTTCACTGCCTATGTAGATGCAGCCACATGTAAGCATGGAGTCACTTTTGGCAGATGTAACAGGGATATTTAATGAATTGAAGTTGTAAAAGTTAGGTATGGAATGCATTTTTTAATTTGAATTCCTAGCTGCACAAAAATAATTACCTCAACTAAATCTATCTTTTCTTTTTTTTTATGATAACTGTTGCAATTTACCTTATTGTTCTCTCAAGGTCCATTCCCACATGGCAGGAATGTAACATGTTGGCATTTATCCCTCTATGCTGCAACCATTTACCCATGATTTACGTACAGGATCCTCTAGACTCAGTTGACTCTGCCAACCACAAAAAGCTATTTTTTTCTTTAAGACTGTAAGTAGCTATTTCATTTTATTGGAGCCTCTTAAGAGATGAAGTGTTAATGAGTAAGTAGCAAAGTTTAATTACAGAAGAAACAGAGACGGTCATGAACATTGCTGCATTTACACAGACGGAAACATAGCACGTTCCCAGCTAAGTACATTTTACCAGTAAAATAATGTTTTTAAAGAGAAATTCCATCAGCTAATAACGTGCTGCAAATAATTGAAAACAACTTTATATTCTCCATAGTTAAACACTACCTAGAGCCAAGATACCAGGCACAGAAGCCTAGCATTGGCATAAAATACATAGAAAAGGATAGCCTCATTTTAACCACCTTAGACTTTGGAGATAGTGGATGACTTTGGACAGTCCAGCTTTCTTTTTAATCAACACAGGATATTGTGCAGCAAGCTCCAAGAATGACATTTGTTTTGGTGGTTTAGGGGCAAGGCAAAACCTTCCACTGCCCCTTTACTGCAAACGATAAATCCCGTGCTGTCAACAGATTTGCTATACCTGGCAAAGTGCGGATGAATAATGCTTCAATAAATAAAAGAGTTTTCTATTCCAGCAATAACAAAATCATGATCTTGTTGAAAGGAAAAGCCTGGCAAATGTGAAGGGTTACACAGATGCTCCCTAAAGGCTCTTTCCCCAAACAATTGTATTAACTCACCATAAAAGTAATCCTAATGTTAAAAATGATTCCAAGCTTTATCTTTAAAATATGAATATATAAGTCCTTTTCCTCTGCCTCACTAAGCAAACTACACTGATTTAAGCCAACACAGAGTAGATTCTTCCCTCTACTCTTTCAGTTTAGCTGAAACTACAACGCCCAGCAGTAACTCAATGTGTGCCAAACATGAATATTTTTAAGCGTCATTTGAGTTTTAAAGGCTACAGTAAGTGATGGGAACACAATCGTCTTGGGAATCTACAAATAACTTTTAAAAAAGCTCATAAATCTGGCTTTCATGGTTTAGTTTTCAACAGCTTTATGAAGTATGTCAAAGCTTGAACACAGCCGGTTCTTTTACCATCAAATTTCATAGGATTGACTTTTCTCAATCTTTTTTGATATGCTTCAGTGAGACAAATAAAAAAAGACTTGGCTTTAAAAAAGAGGCATCAGCAAATTTCTTTAAAAAAGTTGCCCTTTTTTTATTTTTTTATTTTTTTTTAGTTTCAACGGAGGAAAAATGCCTACATCTAAATAGGGCAGCCTAAAATATTTTCTAATTAAAAAAAAAAAGTAAAAAACTTCTGTTCAGCACCCAAGGTACAACAGATCACATTATTAAAAAAAAAAAAAGTGATGAGTGATTAAGAGATTAAAAAGTTTTTTTCTTAAATCATTTATTAAAGATTCAGGGTAAAGATTTAACACAGTAGAAACCTGAGTATTGTAATAAAATGTATATATAACTTTTCCTATTTATTATTTATTTGCAGTGAAACTCCTGCACTACAGGGATAAGTAGCAGGGAATTATTCATTTTTGAAATACAAACTAAGGGTCAGCTGAAATTGCATTAATGTTCAAGTGACAGAAAAATCTTTAAAATTGCCAGAGAAGAAAACTGTTCAGATAGATTGATAACCTGGCATCATCCAAATGAATGCAAGTCTTAATGCCACTAGTTACAAATATATATATACATATATATATGCATATATTTATATGTATGTATATATAAAGGACATAACAGATTTACTTTTGAAAACTCCTGACAGAACTACTATTACTTCTGATCAGCAATTTTGCTTATTAGTATTCCTTGGCAATGGTATTTGCTTATGTGCAGTAACACCTCTCCTTGACTTAATCCATGTCTTAAGTTAAAAGAACCCACAGGAAGTATCAAAAGTCAAGGCATTTAATTCTCCTATGCTAAGAGCAACAAGTGGTGCTGGAAGCACACAAATTTTATAGAAAACAAAAAAAAAAATATTTAAGATGAACTATATTCTACCAGGTGCTTTTTAATCAACCATTTTAAAATGACAATTATTCAAGAAAAGCAGAGAGCAACTCTTTGAGAGCAACTCTTTCTTCCTAAGTACTACACAAAGCACATTACTAACATTTTCTATTTGAAGATTCTTTCCATGAACTTTTGTAACTTCTAGCATGACTATAAATCAAAGATTGCAAAAGAACAAACTTTGACTATATGTTTGACAGCAATCTGTGATCGTCTTTTGTATAGCTGAATTAAAAAGATTTATGCTGTGAATATAGAGTACTTTAATGACACAAAAGTTGGTGGGAAAAAGGCAGAGTACCTGACACTACATTTATTCTCTCTCCTCTCTTTTTTTCTCCTTTTAAACCAGTGGATTTTTCAAGTTGAAGGTAAGCCAGCAAGTTGATTTTAGCAAACTGAAAAAATAATTCACAAACCATAACAACCACATGTGAGTGGTGCCAAATGTTCCCCTTCTACAAATAACTGATTTCAGTACCTATTCTGAGGAGTTGCCACTTGTGAGCTGATACACTAAACATGAGGTGCAACACGTTAACTCACCCTTCTCTGCTCTCTTCTGCATCTCAGCTGCCCTTGCCAAGGAGAAGAGGAAGCCATTTTAGAATATGACTTGTTCAGAATATAATCTTACTGTGGTTTAGGGTTTCAAATGCATTTGGTATTTTAAAATGCATTAAACTTTCTCTGTAAAGGTTAGCAGTGTTTTGTTCTTTGCTTCCTTTTTACTGCTTATTTCTAGGTTAAATAGATCTTGCAATTTTTTTAGTTACAAATATAATGCAGTAATATTAATTTGAATGACCTTATATTGGTATTAATTCTTACAGAACCTTATCTTACTGAAGATAAAATTAAAAAGTGACTTTACAGGTGAGGCTATCAGTGTAGATCTAAAACAGCATGAAGATAGTCCTCTTTAAACACTAAGTAATTCAACAGTGGGTTTCTTACTTTTTTTTTAAATAAATATTTTTATCAAATACACACAAAACTTGTTCTTGCTGTTTATTTTGAGAAAACCAAGTATAATGTGATTAACTTATCTTAGCGGACTTTGGTGGCTCCTCACGGCAGCTGGGCAAAGCTGGTAGGTGAAATCACGGACCCTGCCTTCCTCTCTGGGCTCCTTTCTTTCCTATATTCCTCTAACTCCTTCAGTCATGTTTTTGAGTTAGGTAGACGAGATGTTTTTCTTCATCTAAGAACTACGCAGGACAGCGAGACTACTACTTTTTAGCCTTCATGGATTTTATGTGAATTGTGTTAGTAAGAGCAGAAAGCCTTTTCAAGAGGCTGCCCATTGCATAAGGAAACATTTTCAAATTGTAGACCACAGGAAACTCAACAAGTGTTGTACAAAAACTGTGAACAACTGGTTGTTTGAGTGTAGGTGCTCAGTGCTTAATACTCTGAAGCACAGAAACAGATATGAACTTCAAGCAAAATTACCTCAGTTACTTTTTAGTCAAACAACTGGATAACTTAGATAAAATGAAAATGTTCAATAATGCCCTGTGGGAAAAAAATACACCAGTTTTGTAGCGCAAGACTTTAAAACAAATATTTACAGTCTATGGCTCCATTTCAATCCATAATTCCAATAAAAGGTGGAAAAAGGTGGGCACAACATTAGCCATAAAACAATATAAACTCCCCTAATGTAAGCACCATTTATCTGTTTAACATCATAAGAAGACTGCTCTAGATATACTACACTTTCCATGCTAAATATATGCAATCCTAGAGCTTTAAAAAATACATATTTTTTTAATCTAGATAGTCCTGTATATGGTGGTAAAGGTTTAAAAGCATCCTGTGTACTCACTGGATCATGTGTCTATTTTAAATTTATAGATATTTTAATTTTAAAATGTAGGAGTTGGTATGACAGTTCTAACGTTACCCATGGCTTTTATAGACTAAAGTGCTAATGCACTCATCCTTATCCTAGAGCCCAGTACTAGGAGAGCTGCAAGACATCAAATGGCTCAGATTGCTGGCGGGGAAAGAAAAATTCACCTTACAACACGGGGGTACTTCTGGGATTAAACAGAAGAACAGCATGGATGAGATTTGGAGGGAATTCAGTAAAACTCTTCTCATTGAAAGAAGGCCCATGTTGTACAGGCCTCTGAAGGAAGTGGAAAGCGAAGCCTTCTACCCAAATTCCCAAGAGCCTTTTAAAGATCTTGCAGCTAAAGAGAACTACATGGTTTTGCCATGCTCTTCTCTGCTTTATAGCAGCCTTATTATTACAAACAAACATGACAATTAAAAAATAAATAAACCCAGAATAAACTTAAACAGCAGTTTTATCAATTATCACCCTATTACAGATCATTACCTTTCCTGTGAGCAGTAAAGCTGAATGAAGTCAGGCATGGCATGACTAGGAGGAGTAAAAATGAGAGTATTTTGATTAAGCAAGCTTTACTTTTTTTTTTTTTTTTAATTAAGGAAACACATAAAGTTTCTTATGCTCATTAAAAGCTGAATATATTCACTCAGATTCATTCTAGTAGTGCCAACATGATGTACACACAAATATGCACATCAGGGTGATAACTAAAAAGCAACATAGAGGGCTTTACACAAAACCTAAAACTAAATTTGTATGTAATTTCCTTCCTTTTGTTAATTGAAGATTAAAAGTAAATCAAGGGGAAGCCTTCCAACAACAGATGACTCAAGAGCACCTGAGAATTTGTTGTAATTGTGTGTACTGGGGTTTTGAACTTCCTGTTTCAATAAAATACAAAACAAGTTGTGTTTCCTTTACAAATAAGCTATTACATCAAGGCCTGTTCCTATAATTTCAGTTTTTGTCTGCATTCCAACATTTTCTTTGGCAAATGTAGAAACATTCTAATTAAAGAGAAGAGAAAAACAAGCATCATTCATCATGGTAAGAATGAATGCTCAAGAGAACATCCTTACTGGTTACTTCTTCCATTCAGTTTAATTCGGTTTTTGAAGAGCACTTAATTATGGCATGCATTCCTCTGAGACAAAACACAAGCAATAGCTTGACAATATACTATTAATGAAAACACTATTAAAAGAAGTAATCAACCCCCCTAACAAGTATGCTATCATGTAAACATATTATCTGTGTGAGTTGAGTCAAAAGCACAGAGTGATAGAACACTGCTCTATAGCATTCTAGAATAAATACACTATTCTGTACAGCAAATCTTACCTACTATCATAACTCATGCTAAATCATTTAAAAATATTTTTAAAATCAGAAATGATCCTGTGTTTGCCTCAACATGTTCTACTTGATCAGAGCAATAAGAATCCATTATGATGTCCTCTTTCCTTAATACTCAGTTTTTCCTAATGTTTAATTATAGATTAAAAATCTCTTTCTACTAGATTTGCAAACACTGTAAGAAAGACTATTTCCAAAGAAAAGGTAAGCAGCAGTCCTGCAAACACATCATCACGTAACTGTCTGGTTAAGTACAATGCAGTTTATATAATTCAACACAGATGGCTTCTTTCCTGAATTTATCTAATCCCGGAACTGCACATGCTGATTCACCCTGACAAAAGCTCAAATTAAAAAAAATGACATTATAATAGGTGCTATATAATTAATAAACACACCCCACTTTAAATAGGTAAACTAATTTTTGCTAAAAGGTGTCCATTTGTACATTATCTTTGTGAAGAGCACTACTTTCTTGCATATATAATAAAGAATTTGCCACCTAAATGCAATTAGAATCCTATCGCCCAGTGACAACCGTGTACTAGATAAATTTGGAAGGCATTAAAGGCATTAAATAGAACATGAATGTGCACTGACACCTTTAGCATAGCGCTATGCATCAGCCAAAGGGGGATGATGCTGCGAACTGTAACACAAATTGCCCATACCAAGTCTCCAACACTCTTCAAGGAGAGCATCAAACCAGACACAGTCCAACCAATTCTGCAGAAAAAGAATCAACCCCGAGGAAAGGCAGAATAGCTCTATCATGCTCCCGAAGTGCACGTCAGATGATCAACACCCCTCCTTCAGGAGTCTTCTCTGTAAGTGACCAGCAGCTGGCCCAAACCCACGCAGCCCAGAGCACACTATGAGGGCGCCATTTCAGGAAGGGACACAGTTTTTCATATGTGAAAAATATGAGAATATTTTTTCAGTGCCCTGAGCCACACTGAAAAGTCAGTGGACAACCAAAAGCTTTCCGTTCTTCATGATGTTCCAATTTTACAATTTTTCTTCTCAGTCACAATCAACTCAACTATAAAAGTTCAAGTGCCTGTACTGAACTGCTTGTATCCACTGTCACTTTCTGTTTAAAAAAAAAAAAAGTATTAAAAACCCCCAATAACAACAACAAAAAAACAAGTTGGTAATTTAAAAGATCTACGCTAGTATGTTATGGTCCTTTTCACTAGCATTATTTGAACCAAATTAGTTTCAGATGACCAAGTTTTGTACAAATTTTGCATTCATTTTTTATCAACTTGTACACAGTTGTTTTACTTCCTTCATGTCAGACTAGAATCTGAACTTATGCAATAAAACTCAATGAACCCCACAGAATTCGACCCGTGTTTCTGTCAAAGAATGAATGTTTCAGGCACTTGACGTCTACCTCGATTCCTGGAGGACATTCGGCAAAACTACCGGAAACCTTTCAAGTTTTAGGACAACTTTGCATTTTCAACATGCTAGCACTGCAGGTTAGTGTTTTTTTTTTTTTTTTTTAATGTTTATTTCCTGTGATTTTAAGAAATTAACAGTAAAGAAATTTTTTATTTTTTTGTTCTGGATTCTCTAAAACACACTATTAAAAGACACTAATTAACGGATACTGTTAAAAAGTCAACTAATTCAACCCCATTAAGACTACTCATAAAATTCCCCTTCCTCAGGCAAACATACTCTAATTAAGCGTCTCCTTCTACAGTAGCTTTAAAAACAGACATCTCATGCTGCAAAGACAAGAGTCGGCAGAAGGCCAGCAGATTGGGGCTGCCTGGAGTCGGGTCCACAGGTGAAAGTCCCTCTATCGGCTACTGGTAGATTCCTCCTCTTGAAACAAAGTTGACAGAGCTTTAGGGCCATAAATAAATTTGGCAAAACAGAATGTGGGAAAAGTGTGTTCTCTTGTACAAGCAGTCAAAATCACAATAAAAAAAGAATGGAGAGGGTCTTCTGCAGATGAAAGGTCCTTGGGGCGACTCTATCTTTTGTTTGGGATTTGTAAAATGCAGCAAGTTGCTGAGTCCTGTTTTATGTCCAGTGAAAAACAATGAAGAAGCAGTACCTTTACAAAACTAATACACTAACTAGCAAAACGAGGCCCCTTTCTTGATTGCAGCCTTTGGGACCATTCTTAGGCAAATAACACTTTTTAATATATATATTATGAGTTTAGATGCTCTATTTAATAGTTCTGATAAATAACTTCAATACACAAGACATAAATCATTGAAAGAAAAACATGACAACTGAACTTCTTGTCTTTGGAAAAGCCTCCAAGGTCTACAACAGAATCTCATCAATGCATAATAATTTACAATAGAGTAAGAATAAGAACAGAAGTATGTCTCTACGCGCATACAAGCACATTAAATCAAAAGCAATGCAAAATAAATTAACTGAAGCTGGAGTTTGGTTCTGCAATTACCTTATAAGAAATTTAAAGCAGAGTTTTGTTTTGTTTTGGGCTTTTTTTTGTGTGTGTGGCTGGAGAAATAGGAGTTAGGAATCGAAGGAGCCTGTTACAACTTTTATACCCCTGAAATGAGAAATGGCAGGACAGAATTTGGCACAGCTTGTTGTATCATTTTCCTCATCTTAGTTACGAAATGTTTAACCCTTATTCTTGTAGGACAGACTAGAGCAGTTAAGACCATACCATACACACATTTATGAGAGAGTCTGAAGAGGGGCTATATCAGCTCAAATGCCCTTGCTGATGCTCTTAGGAAATGAAAGGGACTTTCCTGGCCTTGTAACTGAGAATTACATTAAGTGTCTATCAGGTCTGTAGGCTATGAGCCTACCCTGTGAAGACCATGGCACGGATTTACTGTCGTAAGTTCTTGCAAGAACATACAGTTGCAATATATCCCTTTGCCTGTGATTAAATAAGGAAACAGATCAAGGAATCTGTTAAATATATGGGAACTTTAACTCAGCTATTAAGATTCACTTTTGATGGAACCGTTACATGACATTGTGTTATAAAGGAGTCAGATTTATAACTAATTTTATTGCCTGGATATAGTGTACCGCATTTTTGATAAACAAAAGCCAAAGACAGCTTCTCAACAGCTGTCTCTGCTAAAACTGTAAGACTAGATATTTTCCTTTCTGGAAGTAAAGATAGCTATAAATATTGGCCCCCAAAGTTCTCCTATATTGTGGCTTCTTCAGCTGTTCCATCTAAAACTACTGTTAAATATGCATTATTAAAAGAACCAAGAAATCTGTCTCTGTCATAACATAATGATAAGACCACATAATTCACACATTTTTTTCTCTTGTACAACAGCACTGCTTGGTAGATACACATAACTATTCTGTGCTTAGAAGTTCTTTACATTTTCACAATTTAAATAAATGGAATATATTTTGGGCTGCCAGTATTTTAACCATGACAGATGAACATTGCATAGCCTGATTTACTGTTATGCAATAAAAAAATACATAATATTTTACATAATATGTAATAAAAAAGTACATACTTTCTAAGCAACAAGTGTGGGGATCAAGTGAGACAAAGCTGGATTTCTGAAGCTCTAGCTACACCGCTCCTATGGGGCTCCACTCGCTTAACCGTTGCAAAATCATTCATACCTAGGAGCCAGGCAGTTTTCTAGCACATCCTGTTCTTCTCATGAACAACTTCGTCTTTCACCATGTTCTTGTAAGAAACTTGGAACGCTAATTCTTCTGTCACTACCAACCAAAAATGCAATATTACTTCTCTTCATATTAAGCACAGAGAAGTCTTTCTTACTGAATAGGATAAAAGAACTGATAGAACTGAATGGAAACAACCATGATTTTCTAGGCATTAGAATGATGTTTATATTACTATCTATTTACCCCAGAGGAAAAAAAAAATCAGATAAAAGCTAAAAGCAGATTACTACTTTCCTGAAGCCTTATTGCATGGTGTACGTGACCATCTGCAGCAAGGCTGCAAGACAGGCGAACACAGTCACAGTCATGGGGTAAGAGCACCATAAGACAGGCACATAGTCTCTACCAGGCCTTTGCAGCTATGGAAAAGAAGTCCAAAATAAAGTTTTGATTAATAATACAGATTCCTCCAAACTCTGATTTTCTAGAAGTGCAAGGTTACAGTTCAGACAAGAATGTAAAAGTAGAATGTGTTACTAATTACAGCAAGGCAAAAATCTGTGAAAACTATCTCATAAGAACAACATAAACCTCAATTTCTTTGTAGCAATGAATATTGGCTGCAAAGAGGACTGGACCTAAATCTGTTCCTTTTAATATGTGCACATTAATTTCAGCTTCTTTGCTCCAGATTTAGTTTGCTCTTTTGGTGCCTTGTTATCACAGTATTTCTCATACGAAATTTATGGAAACACATCCTAGTTTTTCTTTTCATTTAAGGATCATCTCCTTCCAAGAAAGTTGGAACAAAACCCCAAAACAAACAAACAAAAACTGCAGTTTTGCTTTATGAAATGTGTTCCTTGCAAAGAAAATTCTGGGCTGAAACAAGCTATCCTGTCAACACTTGATTCCTTCCTCTAGCAAAGACTTTATATTCACTCATTTTTCCTTGCTATGTTAGTCCAAACCAGTCAAACGCAGAAAACAAAACAAAACCAAAAAAATGGTGGCATATTTTAAAACTACAAACAAATTATCAAATGGAATTTATTTGTGACAAAGAAAGGCCCAAAGTGTAGCAAGACATCAGGATTCCATTAGTGAGATCGACAAGGCCACAGCACTGCAAGCAAGCACCAGAGAGTGGTAAAAAGTACTTCTCACGTGAATTACATACAGTGATTCTTATCATGGAAAGTTACCTATACAGCCAACTCAGAGGACTTTTTTAACAAACTTGTTGGTGGATCACATGCTCTGTGTAAATCATTAGAGGTTGTGATAATGTGTTCAAATGCACAAAGCCAGTTATGTGTGGCAGAGAAACCATGCGGGTAGTTGGGCAGCTCTCCCCAAAAGGGTTCCTGATCACAAACAGCACAGCTGGTTTCTGAAATGGGTCTATCTCGGCTGTTTTGTCTGAATATCCTACATGCTTCTTAAAAAAGACTTAGAAACATCTTTTGGACAAAATTGGCCTTTTGACTCAATGTCTTTGTAAACTGACATTTAAAGTCCACAAAAAAAAAAAAAAAAAAGATATGTCTTCCTTCTTACAGGGTGAGCCAAATTCCCTGGTTTGGAAGCAGGATGTACTTCAAGTTCTCATGTATTAATTGGTAATAAAAGACAAAATTAGTGCCAGTCTCAACCATCTGTCTTTATTAAATAAAAATAGTAATTTGCATTCCTTATCCTGAGCATATGAAACGTCTTTCTGGTGTAATGCACATCAGAAATGTACTGTACATTTACAGTAATGTATCATCAAATACATAAAGAGATTATTCTGAGTATCACAGATTTATGACACTGCCAAGATAAGAGCAATGGAATATTACATGGAGAAACAGCTTGCAGAAAGTAATGTCCTGGCAACATGTTTTCTGAACTACTATTCAAACTGAGAACTTGAACAGGGGGTATAAGTGGCCTCTGCTGTCTCTCTTCCGTTAGCTAATTCAGTTATTACTGAAATGATGGTAAATGAAGGTGAGGAGTCTCATTAAAGCAGGAAACTTGTGGGACAGCTGTGATGTAACTATGGATCATATTGTGCTTGCGTGACACCCAGTTTAACCTCAAGTTTTCAAAGGTATTGAGTCTTGGTTGGATATTGTTGGAAACATGGGGCTGAATAATATTAGATATGTGAATAGATATTTGAAAGTAAGGATAAGAACTGGCTGTCCACAAAGTTATCCAGCAAATAAATTTGAGATAGAAGTATTATTAAAATATCCCCTCTGTAATACTGCCAACTGCACTGGTGATTTGAGCTGTATCTGAAGTTTAATTTGAAACTGAAAAATGATAATCTAGATTATATTCAGGGCATCAAAATCTTCCACATTTATTTTATTTTGCCTCTTTGTATCTACCCTTCAGTCTATCTGTAAACTAAATGAAGATCCTATCTGTCAGCACATCAATTATAATGTCTCTAAATAATCCAAGATTATCATCACATTTTAGGCCTAATGAAGAGGCCTAAGAAGAGATTCTCAAACTCCTCTGTTTTACCCTCAAGAGAAAGCCTCAAAAGCAAAGCCAACACATGGAATATTATAAGTTTTCTCATTATCAATTTTAAAAACATGAAACAAATTTAATTCAATGAGACTTTCAGTGGAATTTACATGCTCAGGATGGCTAATCAAAATGTTCAGACATCTGGCTTCCATATGAGAAGCATAGTAACAGGTTTTAATTATTTACCTTTTCCCCTGCCATCTTGCAGAGTAACATTTTCATGCTTCTGCAATCACGGAATCATAGAATTGTTAAGATCGGAAGGGACCTTTGGAGATCATCCAGTCCACCCCCCTGCACACGCAGGGTCACCTAGAGCATGTTACACAGGATTGTGTCCAAGCTCATGAGAAAAAGATTTTTTTCCCCCTAAATTAAAACTAATATTTTCTCTTAATCTTATTAGTTAGAATCTAGGACATAACAAAACCAAAGAGCTGAGTAACACAAGCACTGGCAACACTGGTATGCCCTTGAACAAGGCAACATTTTTTTAACCCCAAAAGTGCTGTGAAAAATAACAGCTGCAGCTCAGCTTCCAAAGACCACTGGAAGCACTCACACAGGTGCTCAACTTACTGAAAGGCCCTGATGTACTTAGGGGTCAGGCATGTGTAAGTACCTAAAGATGTAAATGGACATAGAGTAGGATTTTTGGAAGACTCACAAGTCTAACAGATTTTGACCTATATGACACATTACCTTTAAAATCTGACCAACAAAAACTTATGAAAACTAAAAACACTTAAAGTTTAACCATAAAGCATTTGATAGATTGTAGAATAATTGTTCTAGAGAACCGGTTTAGCTTAGAGACAGCTAAGATTAGAGAAAAATATAAACATTAGAAACCAAATTAGGATTTAGAAATGATTTATTCCTCTGGTTTTGCTCTCTTGCTTGTATCTTTTCTTTCAGCTGGGCTTGGCAGAGGTCCCACATAACAGGGGATGTCCTGTATTACACAGTCAAGTCTTGCGTCTCATATGAAAAGCATTTGGGAGATGGCTTTCCATGTATTTTCATCAAAGTCAGGCTGTTTTCTGTAAACTGCAAAAATGCCACAGCACATACACGGATAAAACGTGCATACATAGCATATGCAGTACTTACTGCAGTGCATTTGTTGTTCGTGTGCAGAGCTGTTATACTGTCCACAACTGTCTTGGATTTTAACATTTTGTATTTAGGACCTGATAATCCTATTTTTAATGAGAGAAAATTATCTTAAAAAAAAAAAAAAAAAAAGACATGACACCGTAGTTCCCGTATCTATGATACTGAGTCCGTTCATTCTTGTTCATCTTCTGTTCATTTTAACTACTTCACTCTCCCAGCTGTAATATGGGAAAACCTTACCAAGCAGCATGCCTTCCCATTTTCTGGAAACAGATGCCTCTTTCTGGCCAGGAAGAGCCAACAAAGATATGGAATTTCCTACATTTAATGAATTCATGAACAATATTGGCAAATCAGTAAGGGGAAATCAGCTTCATTTACTGTAAAGTCTGGTTCTTATTTGGATCAGCCAGGAAAGACAATATTTTAACTCAGGTGATGCCTCTTGAAGATGCTTCCAGTAGTTTAACTAGTGAAGTGAAGGGTAGGCAAGAAATCTACATCCCTGAAAAAAACGCACCCCTCACTGGGTAAATTTAACGCAAATGGCAAATGCTTGAGCATTTCCCCATTCGGGCTCAACTCACTGGAATTGTGTGTAAATAAGAATGTTTTTAATTTTGAAAACAAATAAGCAATTACTCTATTGATACTTGAGAATAATTTGCCTGGTTGCAAATTCCTCAGTTAGCCACATAGACTCACTTGTGGTCAATAATATCTGATGAACCACAGGCTCACTTTCATGCTTTTAGAAACAGCATTAACTAGATTCTTTTACATGTCACTGCTATAATTAATAATATACAAAGCAGTTGTTTCAGCATGGAAATGAAATCTAACAATATAATAATTTGTGATGTTAAGACCACTGCTGCTAGTATTGCAATAATTACACTTAACATTTTGCAGGCATTAATATTAGCTTGTGGCTGGTGGTTTTAATTTCATGGCTGTGAGAAAACCCGAGATTTACTTCAAAGATATTAATTATATTTTTATCATCTGGGGATGAATATTTTTTCTATAAGTACTTTTCTCATGGAGGTCCAACATAAACATTTTTCTTTCCATCAGTAAAATGATGGAGTTTAATGAGAGAAATTAGAGATGAAAAAGCTTATTAGGTCACCTAATGCACACTGCTGCCAGTACAGGGTTTTTCTTCACATATTTTAGTGTTTTGCCCATCTATATTAAATTACTCATGCAATAGGGATTCCACAACTTCTCATGAGAGGCTTTTCTAAAGCCTAATAGATCTTAGAGTTAGAAAACATTTCTTTAAAGAAGGTATAAAATTAAAACAAAGTTTAGACTGTGACTCCTAACTGCTTCCCTGCCTACTGTGGTCCTGCTGGAATCCCTCACAGCTGCCTGAAACCCCAACCCTTCCTTAGCCCATCCTTCCTGCCCATCTGTAAGAGGGTTGCAATCATCTCCCAAAACCATTTGAGCACCATTGAAATACTTTATTTGGCCCTTACCAAAGACAGAGTGCTTTCACCTTGAGAAATATGACTGTGATATAAAAGAAGCATCTTTCCATGGTGAATAATGTAGTCAGATCTAGGTGGTCTGATTTTCACTTGATTTATAGTCCAATTAACCCATTATTGAAAGAGATGAGAATTGAAACAATAAAGCTGGGATGCAATAGGCCCAAAAGAATAAGAAAATTAAAAAACAGCAGTTGATAATATGCCAATAATGGCACTTTAAGCAGACAGAATGGGACATACCTGAAAAATGGAATGACCATCTCTCAAGTTCAAGTAAGTCAAACTAGAATTTTTAGCAAAGGATGAGAAATCAGGTGGTTTCACCTCACCATCTTTTTGAGAAATGATTTTTTTTTTAAATAACCATGAAACCAGCATTTATAATGCTTAGTTTAGTATATTATTCACCTCACTTAAATTCAGATGTTTATAATGTATTTATTTTCACTTGTACTAGTTACTCAAGAGTCACTTTATTTTCAGTGAAATTTCTCCATTTACTTAACTTTACAAGGAAGTATAGGGTCATGTGATTTTTATATTATATTAAAGAATCCCACTGTGATACGTTACTTGAGGACACTATCTCCATTGATAGAAAAAAAAAGAATTCTAAGTTGGCAGGTTTAAGAAATATCTATCACTCTTCCAGTTGGCATGCCAAAGTCTAGCATTTTTTTTTCTTTTAATTTGCAATATGTATTTTTGCTTTATGAACAAAAGAAAAATGAGTGGAGAATAGGTAAAGAAGGGCAGGAAATAGTAGAATATCAGCAGATCAGGAACTTGATGAGTTACAGATAAAGTTAACTATGTTACAGAAAAATGATATCCACTGCACATTGTGATTAATAACACCCCACAGGCCACATCTGACCCAGTAAAAACTGGTAATACATAACTTTATCATAAGGTGAAGCTTTATAGATTATTTAAAATGGGGCTTGATCACATAACTTTACCGATCCACTGACTTTAAAAACACATGAGAATATATAACTGCAAGAGCTCCTAAAATCAAATTTAAACTGAAGCTAAGAAGGTAAGATTAAACTATTTGTTCAAACTTGTAAATATGGATCAGAGTTTGGCTGTGGCTAGCATGAACTGGGGATTCTTCTTCTGACTGTAGATACCATCCATGATCATCTCTGAATTTCATTGACATCCATTTTTAATAAAGTTTAAAAAAAAAAAAAAAAAGATTTTCAAAGATTTAGATTTCCTCTGTGTGGTGAAATTACTCATTTATAATTCAGACTCTGTAAAAGAGCAGTAAGAGGGCTAATTGTTTTATGCTGGGGAGAAAATACACCATTTTAATGATAGGGTCCTGATTTGATCTTCTGTACACATTCCATTGGAGACGGAGGATTATCTTTCCAGCAAATGGTTTATTTGAAGAGATAAAGGACAGACTGTTATTCAGCCAGTGAGGTACTTATGTTAATATATACACAAGAACAGGAGTTTCACTAGATGGCCATGGGGAGGCAAGGAGCCCAAGCTCCAAGGAACCCTGCTCTTGTTATCAGGAGGCAGGTAATCCTTCTCCTGTCCCAGGTTCTCCTGGTTAGATTTCCACCAGCCATCATGGGTTAACCAGGGGACAAAAGAAAGAAAGAAAAAAGGGGCAACATTTACTTTCTTTGCTTGTACAGCAGTTACTGATGATAAAAAGAATCCTCAGTTTTTGCTGTGGAGTCAGTAAAAGAATGGGCTAGGGCATTTAGGAGCTACTAGTGTGTGTTATGAAGAAAGCAAAGAATTTATGGAATGGAAACATAGCTTATAATTGCTCTATTCTCTCCAAATTACATATGTATAATGCAGTTCAACAAATATTAATACATGAATACATTTAAAAAATGCTGTATTTTTGCTCTTGCACTCTCCATAAAAAAAGGTTAGACTATGTGCTGTATTTTTTTTCTTGAGGGAAACAGATGTCAGGAACTACAACCTCACTGTTGCCATAAATGTCCTCTCTCTCTCTCTCTCTCTCTTCTCTCTCTCTCTCTCTCTCTCTCTCTCTCTCTGTTTTGTTTGCTCCCTTTAAACTGTTTCTCACTTCCTTTTCATTCTCTCTTTGACATGGGTTTGTCTTTGAATTCAAAATTGTAACTTGAACGTGTTCTTGGTAAGTGTGGCACACTGTAGTTCCCAATAAAGGATGCTCTTACCCGATGACAGAGCTTTCCAACTAACCTGTATGACTGCTTGCCAGGACTGGAGAAAAGGTTTAAATCAGAAGGACTAAGGTTATTTGGAAGGCTACATTACTGTGAACTGCTTAGACATTTTAAAAATACATTCCTTCAATATACAATTTTAAAATGTCAGTAAGGCAGATTTCTCATTTTTCAAAGCCTTCTGGATTCTTTCACAGTCTACTGCCTTTTCATATCATAATAATACATTAAATAGTTCAAATATGTCCTATGCTTAAAAATCAGCTTTCAAAAAAGCATATAAACAGTATAGGAGGCTAAGAGTAAGAATACATCTGTTCATTTCTTTAAATATAATACAATAATAAAGACTAAATATGCCTGTACAAAGTAAATACATTTACAGGAGAAGGAACCACCATTTGTCCTATTAATGGGAACTTCATTGTTCCTTTTGTAAATCTTTTCAGATTGATTCTTACAATCATTTGTATATTCTAATTTAGACTTTCCTTGAAATTTTGAACCGATGTGGATTGAATGTGGAATTCATAAGAAGAGGAATTCCAAAACCAAAATCCATTCATGACATCGTTATTGCTCAAGTTACCACAAATTTCCAAACTAAACTAATATTACGAAATACATCTTAGTTATAGTGGCATCTACAGCATACCAAGCACTTCTCAAAGTAAATCATGTTAACCATCAGTATATATACACACATCTATAAAATTTTAATGTTAATTAACCTCATTTAAAGAGCCTTAAACAAAATAAGTTAAGCAGATGCTATATATGGGACATCAGAAGAAGTCCACAGTTTGAAAATACATCAGCAAAGTGTCAGATTAACTGGGAAAACACATTCCAAAGGTAGCCAGGACACTCCCAGAAAGCCACTCTGGTGCAAATTGCAAAGGAAGCAAAGAAGCTGATAGACTTGGTAGAAGAAAAGGGGGCTGAATTCAGAGCTGCAAGAACGGAAACAAGGTGCACGCATTTAAGCAGGTAAGTCCACTTGTATGAGCTCTGCTGCGAATATAACGATTATTGTGAGAAGAAAGTTGCATGTAACTCATTAAGTGAGGCAGAACTGATAGGAATTTCCCAAGCAAGTTAACATTTCATCTATTACTGAGGATCCAGAACTAACTTGTTGCAAAATTTAAGGTGTTGATGGTGAGGATTAGCCCAAGAACTGGAGAAACGTAAGTGAAAAGATAGCATCAAAAAAGGGGAGAAAATGAAATACCAAGAAGTAGCCAAAGGAACAAAGGGAACTGAAGAGAACTTGCAGACAATAGGTTTCAGTGAATGGAAGGACGGTAGCAATGTCCACTGAGAAAGAGAAAAGGGGCTAGCAAACATTTCCAGTTATAAAGTTCACTTTTGGCCACACTAGGCTTAACTAGTGCTGTGGTACTAGGAAAAAAATACCTAAAATGTACTAAGTGTACTAAAATGATGGATAGGATGTTACCATGCAAGACAGGAATAAACAGACTGAGCCACCAAGACAGAGTGATACCTGCAGTTTTCGGTGGATTAGATTAATGACCTCTTGCCCTTCAGCAAAAGTGCAGGATGGGTAAATACTGGGTAAATGCTCTCGTAGGAAAAAAAAGGCCAGTCAGGTAGAGATGTGGAGGGAACAATCTGAGCCAGAAGAGAAAGGCGGCGATGAATTCACAAGATGCTGCACCAGATGTTCTGAATGACCAGGAAAAAGCAGTAGCTGAGAAAGTGAGGGGACTCCTGGGGCAGCTTGACAGAATAAAGAGGATGATAGGCAAATGCAGGAGAGAATAGTGAAAAAAACAACAGTTATAAAGTCAGTAGTTGAGAAAAATATGGGAGGGAAGGGAAGAAGCATCAAAAAAGAATGAAAGATTGCTGGCAATTTCATTAAAATGTTTATGGAGGAGGAAAGAACTAGAGCAGGAAGAACAAAAGGGGAAAAGAACAATAAAATAACAAAAGTTAGAGAGTTAGGGCACAGGGTTCACTACAATGTAACTACATGTAACTAACATAACTAAAAGTTACATGTAAATTATTTTGTAAATAATTGTTATGAGCCTACAGATGCAATGCCCTGGCACTCATTATTGCTGTTGCGGACATTTCTAAGTGATTTCTGAAAGTGATTATATTAAAAAAAAAATCTATTTGAGATACACAGTTTGTAGAAAAAGAACAGCATTTTTTTTTTTTAAAAAAAAAAAACTTGGAATAAGTTTCTCTTGCATAATACTTTTATTTTAGCAAATTTATAGTGAATATTTCATATAAGGGTATATACTGATTCAGACGATGAGCATATTATAGGGGTAAGGTAATACCATTCATCTTAGAAAAGCTGAGGAACTAGCCCAATTATGTGTTTTCAAGAAAACAATTCATTTTGTCTTATTGGAAAACATAATAATCTGGCATTCCTTTCCCCTAAGGGGAGTGTAAGATCTCAGAACAGATAAGATTTTCAGCAGACTAAAAATCTAGCTGGGTTCAAGATCCTAGTCACTGTTTTCTTTAAGTTTTGAGTTCAGGAGTCTTGTCCTTGTTGACATTTGTTCCTGAGAAACATGCTAAAAAAATTCCCAGTGAAAGAAAATATTCTGGAGCCAGCAAATGGAACTACTATAAACTAATATTAAAGTTCCAGGAACCAAAGGTGGGGACTTAACATAAGGGTGTCAAAATGTGAGGAATGGAAATACCAGGAAGATATAAAATACTTCAATAATTTTATAGCAAACCTTTACATAATTTTTAATGTCAGTTTTGATTTTGAAGATCCACATTCTCATATGACAGCATTTTAATTTTTTATATGTATAATAAAAAGTATAATGCGTACAAAAAGACCCCCTTTTTCTCATTGTTATACCAATATTTTGCAGATTTCCATTATGTATTTTTCTTCATTGCAAAAACATAAGAACTGCTGAAACAAGAACTTGCTTATCTAACACCTCAAAAGTTTTACATGGCTAAGTCTGCAGATACAAGAAAATGTTGACTTGGCTTTAGTCTATATTACCTCAAAAATTCAGGCTTCCTTTTTTATCAAAAGTCTTACAAAAGTGCCTCTGTATTAGCCTGTCAAACAGAAGCTGTGCAGCTGTAAGTAAAATGATAATTGGAAAGATAATGTTAGTAGTATTCAGGCATCTATCTCAAAGCAGCTTAGTCATATGCTGTATGGAATAAAAACAGGATTGGCTGAGTAAGGGAAATTACTGTTTCCCAGGAAAGGAAATTGCCTGAAACATCTGGCAAAACGTTCTAAATGTTTAGCTTTGACAAAATATACATTTCAATCCTTCTTATAAGGTGAATTCTGTTGAGTGAATATCTTCTTTCTTAAAAAGGGAAAGATCTCATTTGTACTTTAAATATACCAAGCCATTATTTGCTATTTTATGTCAAATACTTTATACACTCAGCTATAGAGCAAGCGGGAAATCACAGACTAAGCATCAATACTTCAGTCTGCAGGACAAATGTATCATGAACACAGACGTGCTATTCTCTCTCTCTGCAGCGCAAATAAAAGATGAACAACTAAGACGAAGAAAAGTACTAGGAAGCAACTGAAATATTACTTTCTATTGAACTGCATACTGGTATGTATAAGATTCCATGCCAAATTATTTACATTCCTTCCTACTCAACATGTCTAACAAGAGGACGTTCCCTCTCCTAACTGACAGTAGACAGATCTTCCCAGTCATTCAGCTCTGCTGGGGTGAGTCCTGCCCTGCAAGAACACTTGTCCTAATGTCTCTGAGGCTCAGTAAAGAGGCTCTATTCAGGCATCTTCCTTCCTCCTCGGTTTTCAAGGACAAAAAGTATTTAACTTGCTCTACTCTTCACACTCGTTTTCTAAATTTAGCTCTTACTCCTTTCTTTCCCCCTGAACTCTGCCTGGCTTTGGCTCCCTGGGGAGGCCCCGAAGACCACTTCCTCCTCCACAGCTGGGAAAGCTGCTCCCAAAGGGCTGGACAGGGTGAAGGATCACAAACCATCGCTCCAGAACGATGCACCAAATACGGCGCTGTCCTGCAGCGCCGGGCTAACGCGACGTGCATTGATTTTGCTGGCAAGGTGAAAGCCGGCTCACCTGCCTGGGCAGTGGGAGAGAGCTCTGCGCCGACGCCAGGCGAGTCCAGGAGGCGCCGAGGGGAAAGGCGACGATTCCCACGCAGGGAGCGGCGTGCGTGCGCGTGTGCACACGCCTGTGGGGGACAGCATGGAAGCTGTGGCCACCACAGCCAGGAAGTGTCAAAAAAAAGTTGGGAAAAGCATTCCCATGGGAACCTCGGGGCGCTGGACAAGAAGCGCAGCGTGGGACCCAGGTAGAGGTCCCGGCCGCGCGGCTCCGGGTCTCCCTGCAGGTCTTGGCCAGCGTTTCGCAGCAATACCTGCACTTGCCCTGCCTTCCCCTAACTGCTGACAGCCGCCAGCGCAGCTTCATTCAAGAAAAGGAAGAGTAGTACAAGGTGAACCGGTTTCTCTTCCCAGTATTCCTACAACCACAGTTCTCCCTAGTGGAAGTCCAAGATACAGCAAGCACTGTCGGGCAGCCTCCAAGTGCAGCTCCGGTCCTGGCGCCTCCACTGCCCGAGGGCCTTCCCGGGTCACGTACTGGCCCTTCCTAAAGGAAAAGAGATTCCACTTCAAACCTTTGGAGACACTCTCATCTTTCCTCAAAAACCCAGCAAAACTGAGCTGGAATTACACTGGTGATCCGCCTCACCAGTGTGGCATACGGATGTAAGCTCCACAGCGATCCAGAAACTGTGGAGCTACTCCAGCTTCTCATGGAAATCCTGTCTGACAATTTCTCAGTCAACAATTTCCCCTACTTTTACATATGTACAGCCCCTGTGCAGAGATCTAGTAATAAAAAAGAAAGCTTCTAAAATAAAATTATGGTCAATCCTACCTTTTCCTTCAATAAATAACAAAAGGATTTAAAAAATCCATGAAAACATACCCTAAGAAAATTAATGAGATTATTTTCCAGCTCTTCCTCTTTTGTCGATGGATCCTTTCAGGGCTGGAGCATTTTTATTTTCTACACTACTCTATTTGGAGTCCTATAGTCTTTGGAATAGCTGTAAGAGGAAAACAAAGTAGGGGACAGACCAAGCTAAGGACATTTATGTACAAGCAATAATGGCAAATGATCAGACTGCTTAGTATTTTTTAAAGGGAGCATTCAAAATTGAAGAAAATACTTAATGAATTTGAATGAATAGAAATGCTTCACAGTCTAGCATGAAAATCTAATCCTACATGCCAGTTTCACTGTCTGTTGGTAGGTTCCTCAAATACCTTGCAAAATTAGTTATTCACATGGAAATGAACTTTCCAAGATTTCAATATACTGGAAAGTAGAAATCACTGTGCAGAAAAGTTTTGAGGTTTCATTTACAACATTGGTAGCTGTCACATTCATTAGCTTCGCAATAGCCAGGAGTTATTACAATAGAAAGCTGAATGGATGGGGAATGCAAATACATGCCAAACCCTCCAAATATGTACAGTTTGTAAAAAATATTCCCGACTGCATCCCAACTTCCAAACATATTCCTCCATTTCCTCTGACTGGAAGGATCAACAATGGCACAGGAAGCAAATCTGACAAATTGGTTTCATGGGTCACAGTCCAAGTATAATTTGAGCCTTTTGGAGTGTCCAGAATTAAACACTAGAGACTGGTCCTTTGAGAGGTAACAGAGAGCATTATGTAAAGAAATCCAGACAGCTACCAACAAGGTACAGCAGGAATATTAGCTGCTACAACTATTTCTGACAAACCCTTTACATAACTTTTATATTACAAAAAGTAAAAACTACATTAATACACTACATTAGATACAGAAAGTTATGTAAGAAAGTCTGTCTTAAGAGACCCTGAGGCACACTGGGATTTTCCTTGGATAAGAGAATGTTTGGTCTCTAATTCATATTCATCTAACTATTTTAATTAAGAAAACTTATGGCCAGACATAGCAAAACTCCCAGGCAGTTTCTCTTGAGGAATCAGTTTCCAAATATGCCAGTTGCCAGAAGATACTTTCTGCAAGAGAAAACTAAACTTTTCCAAAATTTCTGTGGAACAAACTCTTTCCCAAAACTTGGTAAGTTGGTTAGCAATTTTCTGCTTTTTCAAGTTCACTGACTGTTGCAGAGAACATGGGAGTGTAAAGGGGCAGAGTTTCCTTTAACCTTCATATATGCAATCAAATATTTCCTTTATTAGATTTCTCCACACTTTTCACAGGTATTTCGGACTTTTGAGCGCCCAGGACTGGCCTAACGGAAACTGCTAAAGTAATGAATATGCACCCACATCCCTGACTGCGGAGAGCCTCTTTGGAAAGTTATTCTCCTCCAGTCCTGGATGACTTTTCATCAGTGACTCTTTCTAATGTTATCCCTTTGCCTGTTGATATAGAGTGAAAATAATAATAATAATAACAAAAGTTAAGGAGAGAAGCTGGAAAACATTTATCCCCCGCGGGTCTGCTCGGCGCGGGGTCACACGGGACACGTTTCGCCGGGAAGCTGCCCGCGCCCCCGTGGCCCGGGCAAGTCCCGACGCGCCCGCGCGCGCGCAGCGCAGCAGCTCTGCCGTTACAGGACGTACTCATCACGAACGCAGTTTCACCCCGGTCTACGGCTTGAGGTTACAGTTTTCTTTAAGAGGAACCACGGGCCCAGCAGGGGCGCGCGGCTGTTTTGGGGGCTTTTCCGGCGACACGGCCGCGCCGGGGGGCACCTGGCGCGGCGGTCGCGCTGCGGCGCCTGGGCGGCTCCCGGCGCGGCGGCTCCTCCCGCCTTCCCGCCCTCTCCCCTCCCCTCGCCGCTCTCCCGCGCTGCCCGTGCGGGCGGAGGGCGGCTGCGCCGCGGGGGAGGGAGGCGGCGGAGGAGGAGCGGCCCCGGGCACATGTCCGCGCCGCTCTGATCAACTTATCATATAAGGAAGGGGCGCGATCGATCCCCGTGCCGAGGGTCGCGCCGCGCTCCTCCTCCGTCCCGTCATCCCGTTATCCCGGAGCCGCTGCCAGGCGGGGACAGCCGCGGGAGCCGCACACATGGCAGCGCGGCCCTGACCTGCGCCGCAGCTCGCCCGGGGCTGCTCCGCCGACCCTACCCGCAAGCGCTTGCTGGGCCACCCGCGGACCTAAAATGCGGCTGAGCGTCTACCTGGCTTTGAGCTGCAACCTCCTGCTCGCTTCGGGCTACAGCTCCTTCAGCAAGAGCATGGAGCCCATGGGCAAGAAGCAGTACCAGGTGCAGCACGGCTCGTGCAGCTACACGTTCCTGCTGCCCGAGACGGACAACTGCCGCTCGGGCCCCTTCGTGTCCAACGCCGTGCAGAGGGATGCGCCGCTGGACTACGACGACTCCGTGCAGAGGCTGCAGCTGCTGGAGAACATCATGGAAAACAACACGCAGTGGCTTATGAAGGTAGGAGAGTGTTATTCCCACTCCACAGCCTGCTGTCTGTTTTCTTCTCTNTTTTTTTTTTTTTTTTTTTTTTTTTTTTTTTTCTTTTGTCCAAGAGTTTTTAACTCCACAAAATGCACGATCTAGGCTGGATCAGCGGTCAAGCAAAAAAGTTGTTTTGGAGTCTGAACGCAGAATTCAGCAGGCGCTCAGGGAAGAGAAAATTGCACCGTTCTGCAGCAGCCGGGCTCTATAGTTTATCATTACCCTGTAGCTGCCCGGACACCAGTAATTCCCCGGGTGGACTGCAAGGGTGTCTGAGAAGCTGACACAAAAGTCGCAGACACTTCACAGTTCACTCAAAAGGGCTAATTTACCTCCCTTTAAACCCTATGGAACATGTCTTCATTTTAGACACCTTTTGTGTGCAGGAAAACAGCACACATAAGGCACAGTTTCGAGGAACTGCAGGTCCCAAGCAGAGGCTGCAAGTCTGGCTTGCAGCACTGAGCCTAGTGAAGTGACAGAATTTCAAGAAAGTTCATTAACGGAAATCCTTTGCATCCTGTAATATTTCCACCCAAATAGTGAACGTTCAAGGGAAAAAAAAAAAGTTGGGGGAAGACTGTTTCAGATGCCACTCAGCTGCTTTAAATACAACTGCATTGTAACTATAGGAAAATGACATGGTTATTCCCAAAGTGGCAACGCTTATAAAATTATACCTGGAACAGTAGAAAAAGTTATACAGTATCAGTTCTTGATATTGCTGGAAAATAATCAATATTCCACACTTCTACCAAAGCTCACTTGCTTATAAATTTTATGGAGTTTGGTATATTTAGATTCATTAAACTTTTATTTCACTATTATCTGAGAAAGTGATAGTAGAGTTTAGCTGCACAGTAAACTTAATCTTGTGTCTGTGTCTCCTACCAAGTTATCTCTGTTCTAAGCGATAAATCCTTTGGGGAATGAATTGAGCAACTGATAAAATAACAACAAATAAGTCTTCATCTGTTATAAAGATGTCGTAAGGTTTTCTTTCATAAAGAGAACTCCTTGTTGTCAGTGGAGAATATTCCTAATTCTCTACAATGTGAGTGGGCACTTCTTTATTCTAAGTTAAAGTGATTGTCAAGTAATCATTCTGCCCTAAGGCTTGTGTCTATCATCAGCGGCAGCGTCACAGAACTAGTGTGATGCAGTGTAAGAAACGGGCTAGCGAATGTAGGTGTGTGTTAAAGTAGAAAGCAGAGAGTTTTCATCACCTGAAAATAAGGTTTAAAGCTTAAATCCAGAACGCATACGTGTAAAGGCTTCAGTGTGGTCCTCTACATCTGTCTTTAGTCATCTTTTGGGGCTGACGATGCTTAATTCAGACACCCACAATTTCAAATGTTAGCTAAACCATCAGCCCAGTAGCTTCTTATTTCCCAAGAAGGGCCCCTACCTCCACATACCTACCTATCTCTTTCCTTACTAATTTAGCAGTGCTCTTGCTGTTGTAATGTTAAGAGTAGCAGTAACAGATGTGCAATGCAGGATGAAAAACACACAAAGTAAAACAGTCTAATCTACGCAGCTGGTAAGCAATTTCCTAACATAAATAGTAGAAATCACACAGAAGACTCCAGTGCTCAATACCACTTAAGTAGGCAAACACAATATCGTAAGTGACATCAGGTAAACAGAAACCAGTAAGCAAATTCCAGCATTCTTATTTAGTAAAAACTGCCCTTTTTCCTGCCAGTCTCTGGGAAATCAGCTACAAGAGCAATAGGATAAGTAAATCTAATGCTTTCTTTGGGGTGATCAAAAAGCAGATTTCTTTTTTTCTATGACACAAACACATTTCATTCATTTGGGCAAAGATTTCCAAATAAAATGCCTTTATTTTATTTTTAAACACGTTCAACAACTAAACATCCTGTAGAATAACCAGTGTTTGCCTCTCTCACTATTTTAACACCTGCCCTTTATGTCATTTGTTATGGTCACAAAGAGACTCCCAACAAAAGTAGCTTTTCCTCAGATTTGCTGTGCTAGTGACACCTGGTCTGCTAAGTGAAGATGAAAAGGAAACAATAAACTTTAAAGTTGTTTACTTGGTTTACTTGCTGTGTTTTTTTTTTTTTTCAGTCAATAAAGTACACAGCTAGGTTCATATTTCAATTCATCAAAATAGAAAGGAAGAAAAGACAAGGCCTGGCAAAAAGAATGTTGTTCCCTTGCTGTATATACTTTACTGAAATTTAATATTCTTTTTTTTTTTAAAAAAAGCATAGCATTAAGTTTGAAGCAGTTGCACAGAACTCTGCCTTATGTCTCAGTCAAGAGGCAGAACCAGTTGTCCTTTGAAGCTGTGTATTTAAGGAAAAAAATTAAAATTGTATGACAAGTTTTTAGTGTGACAACCCTTAAACTTTGTTCCAATGTATTGTACATCCCTGAACATTTTACACTCCTCCCCCCACTCCCGCCTTTAATCCATCAACTAAAGGAAACGTTTTGCTGGTGAATGAACGCGGGGCTGCATGAATGGAACAGCATGGGAAGTGTGAGCTCCATCTGCTTAATGGACAAACACAATAGGAAGAAAATTAGTTACGTAGGTCCAGGTTCTGTTTTTGATCTACTCCTGTATACAAAGCAGAAGAGTTTGGTCTGCAATTGCTACAGTTTAAGTTGGGTATCGCTTCATGAGAATGTTATTTTCTCTGATGTGCGTTAATGCCTCATGCCATTCCTGCAAATCCCGTATATAAAGCTGGAATATCTTTCAAAAGTGACTTATGTTTTGGCATGCAGATGACGTACAACCCCCTGTTTCACGTAACTTGATGCCTAGCAGTAGGGGCAGTAAAGCAAATGCCAAAAGCCTAGATCAGTTGCACAGTTTTGTGCCTGAAAATGAACTTTCTTCTTTGACCTTCTAAGCTTACCCTGGGATCTATTTAATATTAAAGTGTAGGAGAGGCTTTTTGAGGGTGGAAGGGAGAACAAACCTATCAAAATTTTCAGTTAATTTGAGGGGATTGGAAGGTTAATGTAAACCTGAGATACATGACCAAGTTTAAAATTTCCAGTGTTCTAAGTACTGTTATCTGCTATCCTTGAGACATTAGATATTTGAAAACCTGTTTGTTTTTGTATACATATTCCTAAAAGGCAGGCAAATCTTTATCCACAAATAAATCTTTATCACAATTAATGGCACCTTTACTATTTGGAACATGGCAATTTTACTCAAGTAACTGCATTTTTTTCAGGTTTTAAGATCCTGAGCTAACCAAATTCTGACTTGAATTTATTTCTTAGTACATAATAAGACTCTGGGAGATACGAGTCCCTGTCCAAAGCAACGGTGCCAAAGAAACAGATTGCGTTTTCTTAGTCTTTCTTATTCAAAACAGCTGAAAACAATATCTGATCAAATTGATTGTAGCATATGGAATATATGTAATTTATTTGTAGCATATTGCCATGCCAAAAGACAAATAAAAGTCTGCAGCAGCAGTCAGCCTTTACACCTAAGAACAGAACTTCATCCTGAACCAGCTCAGCAGACTATGGAACAGACACTTCCCTGATAGAAGTGCAGTGTTTCTGGATATTCCAAAAATCATTCTTTTGTCCTCGTGACCTTTTTCTGGAAACTAAAAATCCTCGATTGTGTTGAAACATTTTTCTTCTTTAATTAAGTACCATAAATTGAGATGTTTTAAGGTGTAGGGATTGAATCCTTATTACTAGGATGGACGGTTATTAATGAATGGTAATAATTCTTGCAATAGTTGTACTGAAGTTCTATAAAACCTTACGTATTATCTTAAAAATGAAAAATAATATTCTTATATGCCATCATCCACAAACATCTGTACACAATGCACAAGGACAAATGTACAGTATTGAATTTGAAGTACGCAAGAGATGATTCTGACTCTTAACTCAAGAACTGCATTCCTTTCTTAAGTAATGCATCTGTTTTCACTTACATGTGAAAAGTGCTTGTTTCTGTCTATCAGCTATGTATTTACTAAGCAAAAGAGCACTACCAGGACCTGAAAGAAAATACTGTTTTACTTTGAGATCCATGAATAATATCGGGAAAAGTGTCTAAACGATATTAAATGATCTGACTGTGGAGTTTGTTGTTACATCTTCTGTACATAAATATCTAAAAAGGGATTTGAAGTTACAGAATTTCCCATGTTTAAAAGCTGTGTTTTAATTAAAGACCATTTGAGCATCATTCCACAGATAACAAATTCATGAAACATATATGAAATTGTACAGAATCAACAAAAAGAGCTTTTCTTGTGCAGATCTATGAGACAAAATTGAATTTGAGAACTCACCATCTCTGAGAAGTGATCAGAAAAAAATATGGTAAACAGACTTTTGCTTTACTGAACCGGTCACCACCATTCCAGATATATTTTCATATGCTGTGCTTATCTTTTTTTATATTGTTATTAGCATCATAAAGTTATCATTTTTGGCTGGTCCAAACAGCAAATTGTTCCAAACACCTTCCCCATTTGTTACTGACTTAAAGGGCTTTCTCTGCTCCTCTTCCTTCAAGTGCACATGTAGGAAATGAGCCTGGAGATGCCCATGTTGACAGCTTCTGGCCCGCTTTGTTTCCACACCCAATTAACAAAAATATACTGCAAAACAGTATAGAAACATTTAGAAAGTTCTCAAACCTTTGGCAGACTGAGTTTCATTTAGAAGCATTGCTTCTTTTACAGGGAGTTATCTTGTTAATGGTAAGTTCTGCTGTTACTCGAGAGTTAATTACTAATACGTATTTTCCCATAATTTAGCTAGAAAAAAACAACTAGAAATATTTGCTTGATTTCTAGTCACCACAAAAGAAATACATTTGTTTTTCTTACCATTCCCCCCGCCCCGAAACACACACGGCTTTCCATTTATAACCATTTCAATATAAAACTTAGGAGCTTCAGTGACTGTATTATGATCCTGCCTGCTTCATACTACAGTATTAGGTGTTTTGGAAAATGTACCATGCTATACATTACACAAGTTACAATAGTTCTTACAGTAAACCGAGCCACCCCAGTGAAACTCAATACTTATTTAACAACCCTTTTTCATAATTTTATGCAAGAACCTCCCGTTGCCTCTCTTGTTCTGTGGGGTTTTAAATAGCTTTGGCCGAAGGCCATGACGGGGCAAAGCAAGACTTTCTGCACCATTACCATTAAGGGCTAAACACGTAAAATGTTGCCAGCTGACCCAGAAGATACTGCCTGGGACTGCAGATTAGGGCCTATATAACAGAGGGAGACAATATTCTCCAAGCCCTCTCTGGAGCTTAATAAAGCCCTCTGAGAGACAGAGGTTACAGAGGTACCATGGGACTACTCAGACCATCTAAATCAGCGCCGTAGGCTAAGTGCAGTCCGCCTTTTCAGTCTGGAAGAAAGAGAAATAGAGGAATGGGAGCAGAAAAAACAGTCCCTCTTGTCGATGCAAATTTGCCAGCACTGCCAGAGAAGTGGCAAAGGCTTCATGATCCTCAGCCTCCCACACCTTTGGCACTGAAATTTGCAAATCTCTAAGTGTAGAATGACTAAGATATGAACATATGCATTACATTTCCCACTCATTAAAACAGCTTAGGTATAAGGCTGAAGCTGGGACTAAAGTGCTTTCCATTGAGCTCAGTGTCTTTCCATTCCCATACCCAGACAAAAGATGCAAGCTGGAACAAAAGATGCAAGCTGCATTTCAAAGAAAAAGCACTGGCATCTAGCAATTGGATACTGACGGAAGCCTTAAGGATCCCAGTGCAGAATGGAGATTTTCTTAAGCACTGAGAGAAGGTGAAAGAAAAGACTCTTGAACAGAAGAATGTTTCATGTATGTGCTAATATATGAAAAAAGGATGTTACCCCAAGAAAACTGGTAGTCCAAATACAACCTAACAAATTTCTCACTTGTAAAACTAGCTAAACTGCTGAGAAAAAAAGTCAGTAGACTGTAAATACAAACACAGCCTTCCAAAAAGGTGAGTTTCTATAGGGCTGAATGAGTACTTTCAGAAATAAGCTACTCAAATAATTCTGTTTGCTATTTTATTCTTTTGAATTTCCAAAACTCAGACTAATCAAAAAGAGAATCAGATTGTTTCATTGGGTTAAACATCTGGAAAAAAACAGAGGTACAGACTGTGTATGTTAATACTCAGAAATGCCTCAGAGATATGGCACATTCCACAGTGGAACAAATTAAGCCAAATAACCTCAAACACACATACATACAAAAAGAGAAAAAAAAAAAGAGAGAGAAAAAAAAAGCTTTACCACTGGAAATTCTGTCATCATTTTGTTTCCTTTAACAGACATATCTCTAAAAAATCGGGTGGAGAAAAAAAGAATCATACTTCATCCTCTGGGAACAAATGAGATACTGTTCAAGTCCATTCTAAATAAACCAAGTACAGAGGAAATTTTAGAGAATTCTGTGAGTTTCAAAATCCAGATCCATATTTTGTATTAAAAAAATATCCCCACTGAACTATTTCTGCAAACACTGTGTCAGTTTTCCAGCTGCCTGGAAAAATACATCAGTACTCCTTAAATGCTTTTTTTTTTTAACGCTCACTCTATTTTCCTGCACAAAGAACTAGTTTTTATCTCCCTATGTGACAACATAGTCCTAAATTTAAGGTCTTGTTTACAAAGCTCAGAAAATGTATCCCAAAATTTGCATGATCAGGAGATACTTGCCAATTCTCTTCCCAACTTCCACCACGTTATGCTATAGTTTAGAGAAACAGAAAAGCTACAGGTACTTCTCTGCTGTCTTCATACCTTCTGCTAACCTCCCCTCCAATCTTTTCTCTCTTTTAGTACAAGTACAGAAGCCAAGTATTCTTCACAGAATAATGTTATTCACAGAAGCGATGAGAAAAATAGTTCCTTCCGTAGATGAGTGAATACTTCAGAATTCTTAGATACCTTAGATTTCTCATTCAATCCAGTTGTTTCTAGATATTCCTGTTAATCCCAAGATGCATCTTAACTTTAGTCAACCACCCTTTAATAGTGTTGGGGAGAAAAATCAGTTTTGTATTTGGAGCAAGCAACGTACCTCCACTCTGTGGGACAACATATCAGTGATCTCCCTTGATTTTCGTCAGTGATAAAAATAAGTATGTTTTGGTAACACAGTGAAGAGATTAACAGACAATATTTTATTGAAGGCTATGGCATATTGCTATTTAAGTTTCTGGGGTGGGGGGAAAGAAGTGTGGCTAGATACAATCTCAGCTCTCTCAATGATAACAACTGAAATTCTTGAACAGACATTCAATTTTTATACTCTGTAGCCAAATATATTTCAGAAGCCTAAAGCCTACATGATGACCACAGTAATTCAATATAAAGTCAAAACTACCATATTTGAGAAGCCCGTTGAGTACAACATAATCAATCACATAACTGTCGGCATTTGAGCTACTCAAGAAACAATGTTTTTGTATGCTTTTTGAGTCAGTTGTTTGCCAAAGGCATATAAAAACACACGCGGCAAATGTATCATTTTTAATTATCCCTCCCTTTAATAGAACTTTGTGATAGGGACATAAAAAACTGAAAGTTCTCGTAATTAGAGAAAAATTGTACCCATTTGGAAACGGTAGGAACTTCTCCAGCTGTGCCGTGGCGCGCAGAGGTGCTGCGCGGAGCGTCTCGTTCTCGCTCCGCGAGGCCGGCCATCCGTCCTCCCCCGTGCTCGCACCGTCAGCCTCTTCCCCATTCCGGCCCGCACCTGCCCCGCGCGGCGCTGCAAGGACGGAGCCTTTTTGTCCCGTTGCACGGCGGGTGGGACTGGGGAGACACCCAGCTCCGCGGGAAGGACGTTTCCTTGCCCGGACCTGCGGGGCGACGCCAGTGAGCTGCAGGCCTGCCCGGTGCCCCGCGCTCCGTGAGTGGGCTGGGGCTGAGGGCTCTGGGTAAGGTGAGAGCTTTAAGTTAGAGAGCTGCCGCCTAGAAGCGATTTCTAGCTTTGCCTTTCTCCTAAGAGGGCCTCTGAGAGCCTCGTTCCCTTGCGAGCCGTTCCTCTGAACGTTGCCTTGTGTGCAGCTGCGGTTCCTCTGCTTCCCTGACACTCTTCCAAGGGGTAACCACCTGCAAGATCCTAGCTCAAATCTACAGTTTCAGAACGAAACGGAAAACAGCCCTGTCAAGAGCATGCACTAACCAATCAGGGAGGGGTAGCCTACTCTTTCCCCTCTATCAGAGGAAATTTCTGCTACAGAAGTCAGCATTCAAACATCAGAAAAGCTGTGGATCAGCAGCAAGGCAGGACACGCTTAGAGTGCTTACAGTAGTTTGCTGCTGCATTAAAAAATAGCCTGTGTAGCCACAGTTCAGTACTCAAGAAAATTCCCCAATGAAGACTTCATGCAACAATTCCTTGATTTTGGTTCTCCGTTTAGAAATTTAAGAACTACAAATTTTTAAGTCTTCCTGTGGTATTAAGACTCTCCTTTCTCCTTTTCTTGGCCATTGCAGTATCGATGGCCTGGTACTGGTGCCATTGCAAGATACGGTTACTAACCTTGGAAGCAATGTCTTGCCCCAGAAGTCTCTTGAAACTGCATTTAAAAGGCTCTTGTAAGTGGACCAACCTATCAGATCTTGACAGACAGTTTCATCTCATAAAATACCCATCCTAAAATGCATAGCTTTGGTTCGCAGTCATTGTTTGTGCTTATGTTTCCTCCTCTTCTATAATATCAAGCTGAATTGCTTGCTCAGTTTTGAGAGTGTCTGGTTCCTGGTTCTGCTCTCCAGAGAAGGGCACCACCTGGCACCTCCCTGGCTGGAATTTTTCAGGAGCACTGCCTGGAATTCAGCTCCAGAAGGGGTTTTCCATCTCCACCCGAGCGCTCTGCAGGGCACCAGGGACAAAGAGAAGGGTTTGGAAGCAATGAAGGGAAAGATTTTCTTTTTCTTGGTGCTTTGCCAATCAACTGAGCTACCTGCTTGTTAGATGGATAATCCAAGTTTTTGAGGTGAAAAAGTATCTGTCATTAGGATTACATCATTTAAAATATTTCCCTTCCCCAAACATCTGTATTACATACTAAAATTACACATTTTTTTCTGCAATATGCTGCCTATATGTGCTGATCTTACTTGCAAATATTTATATTTGTCCACTCAACACAGTAACTTCCTGTTTTATCTTTCTAGCATGGAATTCCTCAGAAGCTTTGGCTTTTAAGCTTAACTGTGCTAATGGAACAACAAAGGGATATAAATAAGTACTGTCTGACAAGAACATAGCGAGCTGCTGGGATGTTCAGTTTTTCAACTAAGCAGAGGTGACCACTGGAACTTCCCCCATTTAAAGGTCCGCTTAAGAATTTTTTGTAGTCGTCAGATGTTTTTTGGGAACCTGTCAAACCCCCAGTTATTTTAGAAACCTTAGGGAAGCTCTTTGACAGTTCTGATTTGGCAATATTCAGAAAAAAAGGTCCATCAAAAATGAGGAATTCTCTGACTGGTGATGGAAGCGTGAGGCATTTTTTCAGAAACAGACCCTGCCCTTCAGGGTATTAGCAATGGAAACAGGGGACAGAGAAAGATGCAGCATGCCTTAAAAACGAACTTCTCCACTTGAGAACTTCAGAGATCAGATTACTTTTTTTGTTGTTTTTGCGCAAATGTACAGGAAAATCAGTGCCTACGTTCTTAGTGGAGAAATTCATTCCTTCAAAACTGAGGTCAGCAACTGACATGTGCACTGCCTCAAACTCTTAAACATTCAAAATTGGCACATTTTTAACTCAAATGACTGAATCTCTCTTAGCAGCAGCATCTTGAAAAGAAGCATTTTTCTTAAAA
>VZSV01000073.1:3579835-3619946 GCA_013398735.1 Nothocercus julius | reverse complement strand
GAAGCTAGCATGTTCCAAAGTTTAAGAAACACTCAGAATATTTTTAGTTTCCTTTATTTGTGAAGTTTAAAACTCTAATGATATTTCATGCTCAGAGATGCTCTGAGAACACAGCTTTGAAACAGGAGACACCCAGTTTTATAGCTGGCAAAAGGGACTAATTGTATTCCACAGCTTCCTAAATAGTTTGATCCTTGAACTCCAAATCATTCTTCCTTCTGGTTGGAAGTGAAATGCAAGATGCCTCCTTCCCTAGAAAGCAGTACCGAGCACAAACTGTAAATGCTTAGGCTCTCTTTCACTTCCCTAGTACAAAGTTTTGAAAACAGGGATTTACTTCATATTTTGCCCAATAATTGCATTATGATTTGCTGTGCTACATTATGAGGTATTATGTAAAATAGGCTGTCCTACTGACTTAGGAATTTAAAACATAGTTTACTTGAATTTGAGAATGGAAGTAAAAAAGGCAAATGGTTTTAGAATAAGGAAATTTTGTACCAGATATAAAGCTGCTGAAAATAGCATAAAGTTTGCAAGGTTGTATTATAGCCAGTGTCTGTCATGAATAACGCTGAATGGACCACTAGCAGCATTCCTAAAAGCCAGTTAATTTCAGCTGCCAGCATGCTTAGCGTGTGAAGAGAGAAATACACAATTGGCAAAGCATTACTCTAGACCTGGGATAGCAACTAAGTTTATTCACACTATTTGCTTTTTGGGGCAGAATTTCACCAATCTGGAAGAGTTCAGATTCAGTTAAGGTAGCATGAAAGTAAAAATATAACTGACCACTGACAGTACTTGCCTCCAGAAATTTTTGAGCATTCATCAAATTAGAACCTAATGCAATAATCTAGAGTTAAAAAAATAAATAAATATTGAGTGGCAACATTTCTTATACTGTTTATAAATAAGGAATCCTAATTTTGAACGTTGGTTGTTGAATGAGGAACATTTCAGTGAATGGCAGAAGCGTCACTGGCTTCTTGTCTTCCTGGCTTCAGTGCTACTGAACTTCGGCAAAATGCCATTCATGACTCAGACTATTTATTTATTTATTTGTTCTTTATTTTTAGACTAATGGGAACTTTATGAATTCCCTCCCTGATCTCTAAGAGAAATACCACTTAGCTATGATCTTTAAAAACAGTGATTCAGAATCTTAGATTATTGCCTTAATGAATAGAGTTATTCTTACTGAAAATGCTTCATCACCAAGTAACTGATTCCAGATCTGAAGACACTTTTGCTAAATTTTGCTTTTAAACCATTTCCTTACCCACAGAGAAACTAATGCCATTAAAAGATTTGTCAGAGTGATAACTTACTTAGTTTTTATTGACATTTTTAAAAATACCATGAGTATTTACAAGACTGTTATATTAATGAGATTTTTAGCTTTTACTCAAGGAGATTATTCTCAATGAAGGGAGATCTTCTACGAGGAAGAAATGTCAATTAAAAAATCATAACAAACAGCTTACTCTAAATGAGATGTAATGAGAATAAATCATGATGTTTTCATTTAGTGCACAAGTGGCTTTAACTGAACCATCTCCCACATACAATTTACTTTAAAAAAGTCCTTATTTACTAATCTAAGAGTTTGTATTTACCCTCATAGTATTTTATTACACAATTCTACTTTGAATAACTTCCAATAAATCATGGCTCACTTTCAGCTAGTATTCATTTGTAATGTTACTATCACCTTTTTGTTTGCTGACAGAAAAAAATGAGATAAGAGAGAAAAATCTTAGCTGGAGGTCTTAGGCAAGGCAGACATGCTCAGGGGGGCATGTAAAAGGCTAATACTGTAGAGATGTCTCAAGCATTCCCATATACATTCCCAACAGATTTTTCTCCTCCCTTGAGAAACAACACAGCCCATGGGGACTTCCTGCCTTAACTGAAAAAAGGGCAATAAACCCAATATAAAATGTCTCTTTTCCCTACACAATCACTTTATTCAGTGTACTAATTTTTTTTTCCAAAAGTTACAGGCTAATAAAATCAATGATTAACTTTCAGAAAAGAGAAAAATATTTTAATGAAAGCCACTTATAAATAGTTTAAATCTTGATTGATAGAATAAGTTGAAAAAGTCTCTTCGGCCTCAAGATAAATGAGCCCTGGAAGGGATAGTGATTCTTCCATTTTTGTTAACTTTAAGTAATAGACTAATTGATAGACTGAAAGCAAGTATGAATAGCTTTTTCTTTTTTTAAATAACAAAACTGTCTGTAGAATTACAATTTTTATAGCCTTCGGTCTCTATAACACCAAGAAATTACAGTGATGCAGAAGATAAGTCTAAGTATACATGGAGAACCTGGCCAGAATAATTAGTATTGTCTTCTATTCATTACATACGTGTTAAACAGCATGTATACCATATTAAACTCTATATAATTGGTAATAGCTTGCTTCATATTGTTTATGTGAACTGCTGTAATGAAGCTATTGTGTTCTTCTATTTAATGATACTATTTCCTTCTTTTTTTTTCAAAACTACCTGACATTTCAATGTTATCCATGTTGAAGAGCATGCAAAAAGATAATTTCATCCTCAAAGTATTTCTGGTGTGCTGGCTTTATTATATTAGGAATAAACAATTTTTTAAAAATTAAAAGTGAAGTCCATTAAAATAGTCTGACATTATATTTCATGTCTCAATAAAGTATCTGTGAATCAGACTTTTCGTCATGGCATACACAGATGAGCATCCATGCTACGGCTGCATATGTCAAAAAATGTTTCATATTATGGGCTAAATTGTACTTCAGATGACTCAAGAAGAAACCAGACATGGCTTCAGTCCAAAGAACACTGCCACTCTGAAACAAGGGCAGGCAACTAAGACCAAGTACTGCCAAGTTAAAGATAACTCATGGCATCTGGAGTATGAGAAGTGGAAAGGTCCCATCTATGCTCTGGAAAGGTATTCAGAACAAGAACTGAAGAGGCTTCTCTTTGAGGCCTCCTTACTTTGTCCTATCACTAGATCTGAAATAATAATAATAATAATAATAATAATAATAATAATAATAATAATAATATATGGCTGCCTTAAGTTCATTTTCTATCCTGCTCAGTTCTGTTTATGAACTAATTATCCCACTGCCTGGGGAGGAAAATCTCAAGCTGACTACAAGTATAGAAGGACTATTAAGATCCTTTTGGTCTGAATTCACAAAGCTCAGTTCTGTGTAAAGCACAGAGCATTTTTAATAGTGATACAAGAACAGGAATTTAGAAAGCTTTTGACAACTGAATATATCTGTCAACTAAGCACTGGAGCTTTTATGCATACTTAAGTAAAACCCCAAAGTTATGCCCTGTATTTTCTGTTGCTAGGATGTTGACTTTATCTACCCTCATCTTAGAAACTGAAACCAAAAATTGCAGAATGAGAAGACAGTTGTGGTGGATGCTTAGAAAGCTACTGTATGCTGCAGACAGAGCTGAATCAAATATATGTATTTTCCTAAACAAGAAAACAACTACTGACATATCATTAGTCCCACAATTTTCTCTAAACTTAAAATAGAGGACTTAGCATGCAATATGTGTTGTAATGCCAACTGTTCAATACTCCCAGGAGCTATTTTGAACTATGTTGCAAAAAAATTCCCAACCACAGTCAGGGTCTGAGACTATCAAAAGATGTTTCTCGTGGGGAAAATTCTGGGGAATTCACGGGAATTCTGGAAAACATGAATAAGATACAAAGAGTATCAGAAATTGGTATTATTGATGATATTCCTTCTCTGTTAAAATGTGTTATAGTTTAAAAACTGAGCATTTCCCTGTGATGACAACAAAATGGATACAGAAGAATCCAGACCTCCTTATTCATATTCTTTGTTTTTCTCACCTGCAAATATGTAGAAAGCTTTGTGCTAGTTTTACTTTTCCATATTCTCCCAAAGAATATGAAGGAACTGAATCTTTAAATAAGTGGCAGGAGAGCGACCAGCTGCCAGTGCAACCTTCCTATCCAAAGGATGGTAATGATCCCTCACCCGCTTATCTCTGTTACACTTAGGAGGATGCTAGGCAAAGTCCAGACTTAAAACTCTTGCATATAATTTTGCTTTTAAATTGTACTGTTTTTTAGAACAACTTTTATATACTATCAACAGCCACAGTTGTATCAGAAACAGTTCTGTTCTGAGATCTTTGACGTTTTCTCTCTCCTTGATGGGGCAGGGGCAGTTTGTATTGCTTTGCTCCTTACCATGAGGTTTCCTGTGTTTCTGCTGTCTAGAGGTCTGGAGTTGAGAATGAGCTGCCAAAACCCAACTCTTTTTCTGCTTTGTGTCCTTAACCAGCAGGTTATCTTTATGCACCTACTCAGAGCCTTCCTGCTTCTTTCAGTGATGTACCCCGATCGTAAAATTTCACATTGTAAGTACAGGCAGTCCAACAACTCACCACAGCTTCAAGGGAAGACCCAATTCCTCCTCTTCGACCTTCTCACTCCCCTATGCAGCCTACTCTTCCTCTACTGCTAGGACAGCAGATTAATCTAAACTCACAAACCTGACAGAATTCACCCTTTTCCTTTCAGGTTAGTGTCTCCAGGCTGAGCAGAGAGCTGCGAGAGCCCAGGCAAGGAACTAACGGCTGGGCATGGACCTGTGCCAGCAGTTAGCTGGTAGATACAGCAAACATTACAAACGCACCCGAGCTTCATATATAGTACATTGTATATAGCATTTGCTGAGGTTATTGGGCCAGTCTTTGCTGATCTAAATACAGGGTTATAGAAATATAAACAAACTTCTGACCTCTTTACTGTTTCTCCTGGCAGGTACAGTATTAGAATGTTGTATATGTAAGAATAAATATTATCTTCAGATTACAGTAGACAAGTGGTGAGAAAGCCTAAAAAAATGCACTGACAGTATTTTCTCAGGTTTATAGATGAATTTCCTGGAAGTAGTAAATTGTCTAGTAACTGAAAGCCACCTATGAGTCAAGGGAAAAAAGGTCCTGACAGGTTCTGATGACCTTAGGGATGGATACAAAGATCGTGCAGATCCAGCCCTCCACCTCCTTCTTCTGTGGGAAACAGTCCTATTTAGAAACTCATGATTAGTATCATTTCTCTTTGAAAACTAATATTACAGTTGACAGAATGAGATTGTAATTGATTAAAAAAAATTACCATGAAAACTTTCTTTGGAAAGACGATTTGCTTCAGCAACTGACAAAACCTATAAAAATGAAATCAGCAGCAAGTACTATTTGTGTCATTCATATGGGGTAGCATTTGGCAAAGAAAGGTTTTTAATGTATGTATTAATATAACTATAATTGCTGCCAAGAACATGAGCATTTAATTAGTATAGAGTAGCCACTTGGCAGGCAAAAACAACATTTCATTTATAATTTTAAATGAAAAAAATATAGGTTAAAATGTCTCTAAAATGCCTGAATAATTTGCTGATGCTTTGAAAAAAACTGTTCTGTAATATAGACACAAACTACAACAAGAGTATGGAAGGCTTTTCATTTAAATAAGAATTGGCAGATCTCCCCTCATAAATGATTAATACCTCCTTTGCCAACAGTTACAAAACAAATTATTGTTAATGCATATTCTACATGCTATGTTGTCTTTTCTTTCTTGCCAACTTAAAGCCTGTTTAAGAAAAAATAAATAAATCTTGGCTATTAAAGCAATGTTTTGGAATGTATTCAAATATGATTGATCTATCCTCATTCTTTTGGCAACTTAGCTAAAGTATTTTTGTCAAAATTTATAATTTAATATGATTTGAAGCAATAAGGCATGACAAACTCAAATTTATATCCTAATAGAGGATTTTGTTCCTCTAAAAATGCCTAACTTTTACAAACTTTACTGATGAAATTATTTTCTTCAATTTTATTTGAAACTGTACCAGCTGTTTGTGGTAGTTTAAGCATACCTTAAAAGACTTTATTTTTCCCCATCTGAAATTTCATTATTGTATTTACTTTCTTCCAGAATACATGCCAAGTAGTCTTACAGAAAAAAAAGAAAGGCTCATAAGAAAGTCCATCAAGAATCCCAGAAATATTATGATTTATGTCTTCTCTCAGATCTTCAGGTGTTAATAACTCCTTCCTCCATTTTTTTTTTTTTTTTAATGACAGGATTCATTGACTTGTTGCCTTAAAACAGAATTTCTGACAGCCATTTCTATGGAACAGAGAGCAATACTTGTTAGGCTGAACTTGACTTGAGACAAGCCTTACATTTAAATGGAAACTAAACAACCTATGAAGAATATCATGTTGTCCCCTCAGGTTTATAGGCTTCTCATACATAATTATCTGAGAATTCAAAATGTGCTTTAATTAGAGCATTTAAAGATGCATCACATAGTCAGCTATTACATTGTCACAATTGCTTTGTCCAAAATAACCATCACATAATCAAGGTTTACATATACGAACATTTAAGTCTTATATACTGGCTAGAATTAGAAAGCTTAAAAATTATCTTCCCTTCAGCAGTCCTGCAGCAAAGGACTAATCAGGCACAATCCCGACCCCCGCTGCATCTCCCGAATTTAAGCGGTATTTTGGAGGACACCACCACGCTGCCGGAATCAAATGGCCAGGCTCTCAGTTCCGGGCTGGGAACTGCAACATTTCTCTCCCATGTCTGTCCCTCCTGGAAACGACCCAAGCCATTCTTCCCTTTCAGAAATTCTCACTATGCTACTGCTTATAAACCAAGGCGTCTTCTTGGCAGAGGCTGATTAACAGCGCTCGGCGAGGGGATATGCAACGAGGAACGACATTCTTTCGAAATCGCTGCTAATCCTCTAGGGTGCTGGTGACACCGAGCCCCGGCTGCCTTCAGCCCGGGCTGCAGCAACACAAAACGTTCTTCCTTTCCCCTCTCAAAGAGACCCAAGGGCCTCACTGCCCCAGAGTACGTGATGGGAAAACGTCTGCCCTCGCCGAGAGCAAGGGGACACGATGGGCATTTAAGTATTTCTTGGATATGTCTTTGAAGAAGGAAGTAGGCGAGCTCTCTGATACCTGAGTTATCTCACTGCTTTTCTCTAACTGTCCCTTTTTCTTCCAATGTTCTAGTTTACAGGCATACAAAATGCCAGCTGAGGTCATATCCTCGGTCTGTATAATATGTTAGTGTGATACCAAAGCAAAGTAAATGCATTCTAAAGAGTTCCCTTCATTTTAACAGAGGCACATTTTGAGCAAAGATCCTTTCCCAAGCTGTCCATAATCATGTCCAGATCCCCAACTGCAGTTGCTGAAGTTAATTGGGATTCTTTAATCCCCAGATGTCTTACCTTTTCAGGGGGGGGCATACATTAGCTATTGGTTTCAGTCTACACATGGCAGAATCCAACTTCAGTGAAAAATGACATTTTTATCTGCAAGTGCCTTCAGGATTTTTGTATATCTCCTTGGAGTATGTTGCAGTAAGTATAACATTCTATTGCATTTGAAATTCAATTATTACTATAATCCAGCTTCTCATAGTCTAGCACATCGTGGCACAAAACTGGTCTGTTGGCCTCTAGGTCGACTATAATAAATTACAACCCAGCAATCAAAATCCAGCCATCTTTTTTTAACTGAAAAGAAGAAACTGACCTAAAAGATGTTTCCAAAGTCCTAAAAAATACTAAAATAGTTGATCAGACTAGATTTGTCTCTGGTGGGAAAGCTTTTTAAAATAAGAAATATCTAGGAGCCCCTGGATACCCACTGCATGGGAAAAAGGGGATGAAGGGGCGGGCCTGCTTTGAAATTCTGGTCACATTGGACAAAAAGAACTAATGCTTAAGTGAAACTAAGAATATATTTCCAGTTTTACAAGAAGTTGTAAGTTCTTAATTTACCCTATTTTCTTCATTCATTGCTTTTTTAAAAGTAATTGTGAAGGCAGGAAAAATATTAAGATCTAGTGCTTGCTGTAGTAACATTTAAGGTGGAAACATTCCAGGCTGATGGAACTGGCAGTTAATCTTTAGCTGTTCTGAAGTGGCCATATCTGAACAGTGGTTTAGTAGAGCGTTCCTATACATGCTTCTTTTTCCTTACTGCTATGGAATATAAGCTATATAGTAATCTTCAAAGCTCACTTCCCTGCAAGCCATCATCCATATCCAGACAGCATTACCAAATTAACTCAAAAGTACACATATTATCCTGTTTTTATCATTTTCTTTAGTTTAGGAATTGCTGAAGTTTTACGTTTTGTGCTTAATGGTACTACCAAGTATCCTCTTCAGAGGTTGGCACCAAGCTCAAAAAATACTGATGGCTCCCTTGAATGCTGAATGACGGGGAGCGTCGTCGCACCCCAGCTGCGGCAACGTGAGGGCCGCCCGAGCAGAACTCCTGGAAGTTGTAACTGTTGGGTATCCAGTGCCCTGTAGTTCCCCCCAAAGCACCAAAGCCTCAGCAAAACTTTGACCTTTCAGCAAACAGGGTTTTTTTAGTTATTGCTTTTAAATGTCTCTGCTTGCATAATCTCCATAAGTTTGGATTGATGACTTACAATTTTTTTTAAAAAAAGCATTTTTTTTTCCCAGATCCTGGATTCTGTTTTTTTTTTTTTTTTTTTAATAGTTCCCACATTTTGAAAAGCTAGCCTGAGTTTTCCACATCTCTCAGCCCCAGTTGAGTAGACTTCCCTCTTAAAATGACTCATTTAAACCTTGTGGCTCAAACTCCAATGGTTTATTTATTTATTTATTTTGAAGATAGCTTTGACTGCAGTTAGTCACATGCATGTTGGTTCAGACTTGCCAGAGTATTTTTTGAAAACATTCCCTGGATTCTGAAGTAACCTCACTAATTGCTTAGAAGTGCAGCATTTTTAATTTTAAAGCTTAACCTATAATTCTGAAACACTAACTAGACAGACTTGGTCAAAAGGTGTCTATTTCAATATATTGTAACCTGATTTAAACTGAACTCAAAAAAACCTAATTCATGTGCATGGGTTATTTTACAGCAGATCTTTAGAATTAGGGAAAATTCTTTAGAGTATTTGCTCACAAAATATCAAATTCTTTTTTTCTTGTGAGTGCTTATCGTTTTCTGAAACCACTTAGTAGCAAACCTAAGTAACAGAGTACATATATAATTTAGTTGAAATCAGTAAATAAAAAAACAGAACTTTATATACCAGCAGAAATGTGAAATCACTGGTTTTTGAACCAGAAATCTGATTATAGAAATTTCTCCCTATCAAGTTAAGAGAGAAAAAAAGAAGAAAAAAGAAAGAAATATGAACTATTTGAAAGAAGTTACTCAGACTGTAATTTAAAAGAAGCATGGAGAAAAATCAAAATGGTTTTGGATCATTTGGACATATGAAAAAAGATTGCATAAAAAAACTACTGAATTTTCTCTTTTTACTCATCAGTTCCTTGAAAGACATGTACTCTGTTATAAAATGACTACAGAAACAAACAAAAAAGCCGTATTAGTTTAGCCACAGAAATAGCTATGGAATCAAATATTTTAAATGCTTTTTGTATTCCTAAATATTATGTGAAGAGTTTGTAGGTTGCTCTACTGTTTCATATAGTTATGTGAAAGTGTCTCTGATAAAAGCACACATATAACTGTGCTCCATCTGACCTCTTCTGTGACTTCCCCTCATGTGATAAAAAATGCGTTTCAAAATATTTGAAGTCTAGATAGAGGAAGATGACTAAACTCCTAAGCTTTAGTCTTCTAAACCATTCCCAGCGCGGCAGGGCTGGTGAAGCTCCTCGGCTGGCAGCCGCGGTGGGAGCCGCAACCCGGCGGGGGTTTCAGGCGCCGCCGGGCACTCTCGCCACGACGGCCGCGGGGAACAAATCTGTAGTTACAACAGGGCTGAAAAACCTGGTAGCCACTGACAGAGGTTGATTTCTGTTAGCAACATGGAAAACCTCACATAAAGGGATAACGGGCAAGGAGCAGGGACAGATTTGTTTAGCGAGGCAGCCAGCAGGCTTACTGAACAACCCCCCCTTCCCACGTTTAAAGAATGCAACTATCTTCTCTCTTTCCTTTCCCATGTAGCTTGAGAATTACATCCAAGACAGTATGAAGAAAGAAATGGTAGAGATCCAGCAAACTGCAGTGCAGAACCAGACTGCAGTAATGATTGAAATAGGCACAAACTTATTAAATCAAACAGCTGAGCAGACCCGCAAATTAACAGATGTTGAAGCACAAGTAAGTAACGAATTTCGACCTAAAAATGCTTCTGCTTCCCAAGGCCTGTGGCTACGTTTAACAGAGCTTGGTGTTACAAAAGCAGTGCTGTAAATACGCAACGATTAGGAGGCGAGCAGTAAAACCAAGAGCTCTCCCTCATGGAAGCAAACATGGGGGTCTCTAATACGTGATGGCCTCTTCCCAAGCTCACTGACACTTGACAGACTCCCCTTACAGCCAGGAGGGCTTAAGTACGTCTAGGAAAACAACAGTTACATTCTTTCCTAAAGATAACATACTTAAAAATACTAGTGTATATCCAAATATTAACTGGGTAATAGTATGCTTCTATACAACCTTATTTGTTCTCTCTCCCGTTGAATATTCATTCAAACACTGTCTTTGTTCAGCTCACTATGTCAGAAGGTTTTTATATTTATTTTTCTGTTTTTTAATTTATCAATAAAAACACCTCTTTTTATGTAACACCTTCAGACATGCTGCAAGTGGGATAACATCCCATCTGCAGCACAGTGCCCTGTATTATTGTTATTTAAAGGAGCTATGTATCAAAGGATGAATCAAGCAAGAAAAAAAAAATTAAGGAGACTACTAGAAAAGTAAATTCACACGGAAGTAAACTTGCCTAGCAAACACACAGTTTGCTGAATGATTTCAAGCAAAATAGTTAAAGAAATATTTAATTCTTGCTTTAACTGAAAAACATAGTAAGACAAATATCGGAAATAGAGTGAAAGTTTTTAATATATCCTAATTTTTAGCATAAGTACGAAGCCAACGCCGAATGCTGTGTACTTGTAGTTTTCTCGGTATGGAATGAAAATTCAGATACATAATTCTGGAACAATACTGAATATTGGATATAGTACTCAGTTTTATACAATGTGAAAAACACACAAAAATTAAAATCCTTGCTAGACATTTTACTACCTGTAGAATTTACCCAATGAATTCTCATATTTTCCATGGTGTACTCTCTGACACTCTGAGAGCTCATCGATTAGAGGCTTGCAGAACTTAACTATCGGAATGAGCCCAGAGCGTCATACAAGCTGAGAGAATGTATTTACTCATTCACAGTAATGTCTTTATGGAAATTACTCAATTATTTTTGGCTTCCAGGAAGAATATCATCACCGTAACTTTCCTTCTCGACTTGAAATTACTGGTGACTGGGTTAAGGGCTTAATTAACAACATAAGGAAATTAACCAAACAACTGCTCTCTCAAGGACACTTACTTTTGGCAATAGATTTCAATTACACTTAAGTGTGAAATCATGTCCTGAATAACTGTTTTACATGAAGGACATGAGTAATCAATTCTTCCTGCCAATGAAAGCCAAATTCGGATGAAATAAAAAAAGCTGTTCTAGAACAATGAGGAATATTTCTAGAAAACAAGCCTCAAAGTAATGCAATACAATACACAGCAAAAAGTCTCTCTCATGTTTCCTAGTACAAACGTTTCTTCATTTAAAGATGCAAATAAATTTAACCACTAAAAAACATATAAGAAGTATATATATTGGGATAACTATGTATAGAGAGAAAACTGAAAGGGAATAAGTCAGGCAAAAAATGTGATCACAAGATAAACACTTTAGAATATAATTTAGGACTATTTCTAGGCACAGTGGGTTAAATTCTGGCACTTATGTAATTAAAATGGAAATATTTAGTGATTTCAGAGGACTGGGCCAAAATGTCAACTAATGAAATACCCAAAATAGACTGAGATCAGACAAGCAGACCAATGCTGACTGCCTTTCTACAGCAGTCTGAGAAAACATCTCAATTTAAGTTATTCTCTGTGTGATAAACACAACAGTTCTAGTAATGAAATAAGGATATCAAAACAGAGGGGAAGGTACAACAACAAAAAAGGCCACAGCAACCCTCAGCCATTTACCAGAAATATAACATATTACTAAAATATTCCCAATAATACGTGTCAAGGGAACAATAAAATTGGACTCTATACATTTTTCATTCTATCTCTGTTCAGACAAAGAGCTTTAAAATTATAATCATAAATAGAGGTTTGCATGACTTCCCAGTACTATGAAATTGCAATTTGTTAAAAAGCCGTATCTTGATTTTCAAAGACTTTAAAAACATTTTTTATTTAGGTACTAAACCAGACAACGAGACTTGAACTTCAGCTTTTGGAGCATTCTCTTTCAACAAACAAATTAGAAAGACAGATTTCAGATCAGACGAACGAGATAACTAAACTACAAGAAAAAAACAGGTAAGCTTGCCTGGCAACCCAGCAAAATACTTATTCTGTAAAGTGCCCTTCTAGGGGGGTTGGAAATGAAAGTATTGAAGTCGGAAAATAATCCTTCTCCAATTGCACCCATTTCAAAAATCTTTTCCCAATGAACAAAGGGCCGAACGTTTTTATAAATACAGAAAGAATCGGCAGCTAAAGTGTCAGAGAAGCCCCCAAAGCCCCCACATTTACTATCTAAAATATAAAAAAAACACCACTCTTGATGCTTTGACTAAAATATATTGGTTTATTATCCTCACTGTGATTTGATTGTTTAAGCTGAAATTGTTACTAACATTTTTTCAGAATATTTGTTTTCAGAAATTCCAGTAACATCAGAGTATCCAAGGATGTGTGGATGCTGATTTTGTTTGTGAATTCTGATTCCTCAGTTATAAACATCATAATAAATTCTTAGTTTTATACTACCCCTTTATACATCAGCATTAGTTTTCTGTTATGTTAGACAGATAGACTTTAGTAAATGCACTTCTTTCAATTAGAATTTCACTTTTCCACGAAGATCTTCTGAACACAACATTTTTGTTACATTCTACAAATATAACACTGTGACAACTTAAGCTGATCTATAATTCAGGACTAGCGGTCCTTTTTCGTGCACTTTGCTTCAGTGCCATCAGACATGAGACCTCGCTAAGGTAAATAGATGGATTTTCAAGCATATCAAGTCCCTGAACCCATTTGCTTCCTGACCTCACCCACCTCTGCTGAGAAGACAGAGAGGTGACGAGAACAAACCACAGCAGCCCCCATGATAGTTCATTAACAGCGAAGTAGATGCTAAAAGTGTGCCAGGTGTTGCCAGTCTTCCTCACCTTTCTGTGCATCACTTGAATTAGATCATGTAATGTATGTCAGTACGCTGCAGTAATAATAATATAGTGGAGTAAAAATAAGAAAATCATTGTGTGAGGACTGTTACTATTATGAACACAACAAATACATGTGTTTACCTGATTCATGGGGTAGTCATTCATCATTAACGGACTTCATTCACAGAAAGAGGCTGCAAGTTTATTCATTTATTATTCATAAATGCAAAAGGACAAGAAGAGGGACTTCCTAAAGTGCTTAAATGGGTCAACAAACCCCTATCCCAATTCAAGTGATCAAAAGCCTAAATCCCATAAACTTACAGTGAGATGCAGTTGCAGTGTTTGTTTATTCCTAGCAAAGCCATAACTAGACACGTCTGGTTACATACGGTTCTTCGCTGTCTAAAGTCCTTTTTAATATGGAGAACATCAGGTTAAAACCTAAAAGACTTTTCAATACTTCAGTTGTAGCCACTTTATATTCTTCTTTAGACTTATCTAGATGAAATTATCAATTATGTAACATTACTGCATTATTTTTAACCTTATGAGAAAGGTCAGACTACTATCTTTCAGGTTGCTAGCCACTCTATCTTTTGAAATTCAGACTGATATCCAACTTTTACTCCTAACCATCGCTGCTAAAGGTGCGCGCCTTTTTTTTTTTTTTTTTTTCCCCCAGCTAGTTTCAGCTTCGTATCACTGGGGTCTTATTTTACTTTTGGCAATAAACAGTTTACAGAGAAATCTCAAAGCAGCAATAACAGCATGTTTTCTCCTTCAAAGCCATGTTTTTCAATGAGTACCATATGTGCAAAGTGCTTTTTATTTTAAAAAGCATTAGCTTAAAAAAAGCTTGAGACATGTTTTGATATTTGTGTTCACTACTCTACTGTATTTATATATGCTCCCTAAAGATTTTCTCTAGCAGTTTAATAAAACAAGCATCCTTATCCAATGGAAAGCAAAGTAAATACTGAATTTAAGAACATCACTGTTTTTGTGTTGAACTCAGCAGACATTAAACTACCCCTATAAAAACCCATGTAAACACAGAAGCATTATCTCTTACCTAAAAAAAAAAAAGATGATCTATCATTGAGTTCATCTTCTCGAAACATAAGGTTCAGGACTTTTTTTTTTTTTTTTCCAATAATACAATCAAGAATTCTAGGCCAGCTTCTCCCTTCTGATTGCACGTTTTTTTAACATTATCTTTCTCAAAGTCTGTATCAAAACCATTACCAATTAAATCATCTTCCAAGCAGCCACTTCCTCAGGGCAGCTCCAGAACTGAAGGCAGGTAACACATCAAGGAGTAACTATTTTTATGGAAATCTTAACATTTATTTTTGTTAAGGACATATTATAACACAGGGCAGCTAAAAAGTTACTAGGTTCATCTTTAAATGAGTTTCATCATAGGGCAAAACATGAATTAATTCTCTGTTATGTCAAACCTCTGAGAAAAAAGGTTTTCAACATGATTCATAGTCATAAGTTACATAAATCCATTTTATACCAATTATCTTCCAGCACTCCTATCCTTTTCCCAGGACTACAAAGATAAACTATATCTTTCCTTTCATCACACTGTATTATCCAACAGTCACCCTACTGTTGCACTTCATTAAATGTACGATACAGACTATAATAAAAAATGTTTATTTATATACTTTTTTATATATATAATAAAGATGTAAACACCAAACCAGCTTTCCTTCAGTTTTCTACTGCATGTATAGCATCAAAGACTAGAAGGGTGTCATTATAAAGAAGGAAGTAACTTCTGCAACAGGCTTAATATTCTTTATATCTGCTCAAAACCGTTTATTAAGACGCTAACTGCAATCTTTCTTTCAGCTTTCTAGAAAAAAGAGTTCTTGAGATGGAAGACAAGCACACACTTCAGCTAAGGTCAATAAAAGATGAAAAAGATCAGCTTCAAATATTAGTATCCAGACAAAATTCTATTATAGAAGAATTAGAAAAACAGTTAGTTACAGCTACAGTGAACAACTCAGCTCTGCAAAAACAGCAGCATGATTTGATGGAAACTGTTCATAACTTGCTTACTATGATATCTACACCGAACTGTAAGTAAAAGCAGATATGCTGACATCACTGTAGTTATATTAACTTACATTAACTATAATCTTTCACAAATGTTTTCCCCACATTTCAGCTTCTCAAAAAACTATGTTTTTATGACAGAGTTAAAAGACTTATTTTGGGGCTACTGGGAAAGGAAATCTTACAGGATTGGTTTTCAACATTTTGCTCATCTGTGCTCTATGTTGCTTCGCCTACCCAGTTCTTCAGTAGTCCAGCAAACTAGATGCCAAATACACTTTATCTTGCATAGCATTCATTCCATGCAATACTGTAACACATAACCATATAGCCAGGTTAGACTGCATGATGTGAGCCTATAGTTTCCATCCTCACAATTACTGCTGCAGGAGCCTGCGTTAGAACTGGCCTCTGCCATCTGGCCTTGCTGCATGTGCACAGAGTTGATCAAAACCAGACAACTAAGAGTGGCCATTAAGAGCAAAGGAATCGGAGCTCGCGCAGATCTTAGCACCAGACCACAGAAAGCAGCAGATATTCCCACAAGTCCCCCAGTCTTTCACTGAAGCTTCCTATTCATCCTAAAAATCACTCACCTTAGCCAATTTTATACACTACATCAGCCAATGCGCCTGACGGCCCTGCAGCACATCACAGCCACCAACCGCAGCTTCCATATTGATAAAGATTCACATACTAGAGAAAAGAGCACACGAACCATAAAATGAAGGTCATGGCTACGCATGAATTAAACAAGTGAGCTAATGTCTCATATAGAACTTTAACAAATTGAGAAGTTACCAATAGTCTCTATAAAAAGAGTAAAAAATCTACAAGATTGCGCCCTATAAAGTTCTCGGGGCTGGAGAGACACAGAGCGTATAGGACATCTAAAAGGATTAAAATGAAATACTAGGAAGAATTTAAAACAGCTTTCATTGCAACTGAAAAGAGCATTGGTGGCCTCATACTTCAGCAACAGAACCAAAACATGCTTTTATGTCAGATTTCAATAAATTGTTTTTCTCTCAGAATTTGCAGCCCAGAAGACAGTGGCAAGTGAAATATAAATTACATTTGGAATGCTGATTTTTTTTTTTTACTATAACAATGGAAATTTACATTATTTATTCCGTAAAAAGTTTACTTAACATTTCCCTAAACTATTACTTTGATCAAGAAAAGCATTTGATATATTGTTTCTACTTTCTGCATTTCATTCAGCCTGAATATTCAAGCAAGACTCCTACAGCTGTTTTATAGTCGGCTCCATTTTGAAATTGTGAAGCACAAACTACAGTACAGTCAGATCACAATATGGAAAAGTGTTTAACGAACACTATCTATAGTGCCCTAAATAATATGTTTTTCTAGGTCTTTTTAAACAAAGTAAAATACCAAGTTTGCCTTATTATCTGGCACTATTCCCTTAAATGCCATTACGAAGGCTGTGCAGGTTCCTGCTGATGTTATCTGTTAAGCTAGTGCACAAATAAGTAAACAAGTCAAAGTCGTGTTCGCTACACTATTAAACGCAGAGTGGAAAAAATAATGAATGTTTGCCAAAAAGACAAAATTAGCAGGGAGAGCTTTTAAGACGGTATACAAACAATAGAGTGTGGAAAATCAATTAACACTGAACGTGTTATTTTTATATTTGAGGCAAAGAATGTAAACAGGTAAATAATGAATAAGCAATCTGAAGAGAACATTAGAGCGACAATAACATCAGCATACATTTATAAAGCACCTAAAACCTTGTAGTGATTGGCTGTGTTCCGCAGATGAAATTAAAAAGGGAAAATACACAGAACCAAGCACCAAAGGGGTGAGTATAAAATATCAGTCAGCAGGCTAAATGCCAGGAAATTCCAACCTCCACAGTTAATGAAGACTTGAACAAAAAGATGAACCTAAGACCGCTCTATAAAACAAGGTGGCTTAGGGATATTAAAATGTAATTTTTACACAAATGAATTTAAGAAAGGAAGATTCCTTATGGGAGTGTGCTGGACTACCACAGAAAACCTGAAACTTTTTGAGAGCAATTACTCTGGTCAGTTGTGTTATAAAAGATTGCACAACTTTTTTATGACATTTCACCACCTTACAGATTTCTGGCCAAAGATCATTATTAATATAAACAGTTTCTATACAGATATGTTTGTAACAGTAGTTAATCCTGAGTTAATGCAGGCTTAGAAGGCAACAGAAGCAGAACCTGCTTAACTGAATGAGATATTGTACCCTGAGATTTCTGACATTCAACCTATTAATGGGCATCATCTCTTTTGAACCCATCAAGCAGTCATGCTTGCACCAGAACAACTTTTCCAAAAAGTAACACATAATTAGAGAACAACTTTTCCAAAAAATAACACATAATTAAATCCTTGATCTGTGATTTCTTCTAAGACCAGGCATATTTTTTACTATGTCATTAATCACTGCTTTGTAACTTTCTTTTTTTTTTTTTATTCTTTTTATTTTTAGCAGCTAAAAACAACTTCATAGCTAAAGAGGAACAAATCAGTTTCAAAGACTGTGCAGAAGCATTTAAATCTGGCCTAACAACAAGTGGAATCTACAGCTTAACCATCCCTAACACCGCAGGAGAAAAGAAGGTAGGATGCCTGTAAAATGCTATCTGTGTATTTGAGTTAAAAAAAATTATTTGATTTAGTAAATATGCTATTTCAAAGCCTTGTTAAGAGTGAACTTTCACCCAATATTTTCTTACCATAGTTTTACGGGTAGTTCTTCACTTACAGATCTGAATCTCCACAGGGAGAAAAAGAAGCCAGATGAAATCTGGGCCAAGTGTTTCATTGCTCACTTCAGCATACCAGGATTTTGGTCTTTATTTCCATATAAACAATATGCAGTTAAAGGAACATATTACTTTCATCTCTTTATCAAATCTCAAAGTCCAGTACAGTCACTGTATACAATCTGAGGCCCAGGTCACAACAACCACCCAAAATGCATGAGAGCTCTTAAGTATAGGAGGCCTTTCCTCTGACACACTATTGTACACAAGCCTAGAAGGTGTTATAACCATGACACCTGTTGACTGTATGTTGACAGCTTGTTTATCATTTTTTTTTTTTTAAAATATGCAGTTTTTCTTTAGATATCAAATTGAATCCACTTCCGTTGAGTCTAGCAAAGGCAGAGCTAGTGTTTCAAGCACTCCGAGTGCCAGGAGTCTCTTTTTTCTCAGAGTTTGTAGTGCCTTCAAAAGCTCAACATCCTCTGGGTGGAAAAAAGATGGTTTAAAACAAAACAAAACAAAAAAGACTTTCTGCATGAAAGGGGCATACAAGAGCACTGGTGGATTCATGTGAGCCATCTACTAGTGCTGGGCCCTGTGTGAGTTCCAATTTGCTACATTTTGCAGGGTTTTTAGGGCATTTGTGTAACTGATCAGCAATTGGACTAGTGCCACTGACACTGGGACATAGGTACAGATGCTCCTCCTACAAAATATTGCTCTGATTTACATAAAAGGTGAGACTTTGTTGTGGTTTCACTGAATCAGTTTAAATGAATGCTTATTTTTTCCACATGTTTAACTGAAATGATCTTCAGAGTCTATTTAAATTAAATCAATATAATGTTTCCTTGCAGAAGAGACCTGAGCTAAAAAGGGTAAAAAAATGGGTAAAAAACACTGAATGTCTGATAAAGACACTCCACCTACTATAGTAGAAAGAATGATAAAGCTTCAGATAATATAATTCAAGAGAAACAAAATTGAAAGGCAGAAAAAGTCCTGGATAAGCCAGAAAAGAACTGAAAACTGCAAGGAAGATTCTGAAGAGCAGGGCTCAAATGAAAGATTTTTGTTTCCAACTTTTCAGATACAGCAGGCTGAGCAGGGTCAAGGGACACTTGAATATATGCAAAAAATGCTTAGCATTTGTCTAAGAAATATGGTAGAGGATGATTTTGTACTTTTTTATTTTAGGATTTAATACTGTAGACATGTCCTTACTAAAGAAAGTATTTATTGAATTCCTAAGGCCCTATTTTATTATACAAGAAATACAAGCAAGGCAAAAAAAAAAAAAAAAACAGAAAACGGGCAAAAATAAAGAAAAGTGAGAGCACATTTGGAAAAGTAATTGGTAAAGCTTTGATAGAGAAAGCATTTTTCCCATGTTTTGATAGGAAAGATTTAGAAATTAAGTAAATGAAGTAAATTGCCTAAAGTCTTTTCCATGTAGTAGTTCAGGCCTGACTTTGATATTTATCCTTAAAAAGATCCCAACCAAAGGAAATAAGCAATTTTAGCAAAGTCTAGAGAACATAATACACGAAAATTGCAGGTTATGTAGATAACATCTAGAGAAGCTAAGGATATCTGCCGTCTGCTTCTCTTGAAAAAGAAAAAGCCTTTTCTTTGAAATAATATAGTCTGTATTCCATACGTCTGTTGCACAGCAGAATTAGTTACAAGTAGGGTGAATTCAGGAGGTGTCGTGCTATGCATACAGTGTAAAGCATAAGCATTTTCTAAAAGCAGACTCAAGTGCATGCTGTATTACAACATAGAAATGTCTGACTGTCAAATTTTCACTCTGCATTTTCAAAATCATAATGTATTAGACAATTTGTACTTTTTGTTTCAACTGCCCAGAACCTACAGCAATTTACTTTTCTGCAGAAATTTCAGTAATCTGCCACACTACTGAACTCACTGCTCAAAGTGTTTACCGAAATAATCTATCCCTAAGACAAATGTAAAACTGCAAATTCATTAGACTGTAAAACATTGAATGCTTTACACTTGAACACAGAAGCCTAAAACACGTAACACAGAAAAACATTTTGACAGCAATTTGCTGTGTTAAAACAATAGCAGTTTTATTATTAATTTTATTGTGCTCACTGCAGACAGAATGGAAACAAAAGAACAAGACCACCTAGTGAAAGTTTTACATACTATATGAAGTGGAAAGAAAAGGCTGAAAAGTTTTAATCTGATGCAAATTTTTATACAAACACAAATGCCCGAGCGAAGTTGTCAAGGGCAGCGACGGTTTAGGGATAATCAACACATTGCACCATTACCAACTGTTTATGATGTGCATGGCTACGCGGACCAGGAAACAGAATGACCTTTTTTATTTGCCAAAAGTGCTGCACTGCTGTTTATGTTTTCATCTTTTCCTCTTGTAACACCTTCTGACCTCCCAACAGGCTGATAAACAACTTCTGTGCAATCTGCGTAACTGATCTGACTTCACTAATTTGTCTTCCATCATAAGGCACAACTAGAGCAGCGCATGCTGGAGGAAAACAATTATTTCATTCCATTAATATTTTCAAGCTTTCCTGTTCTGCACCAGGACAAAAGCTAAGACCTTTTAAAAACACTGAGGAAAAACAGCAAGACTGCTGACACAAGAAAAAACAGCAAAGCCATGAAAAGTCTGTAACTTCATGTTTACAGCAGCTACATGAACCAAGCCGCTTCTTGGCTTTAATAAGACAAAAGAGGGTTACATGGATGATCCTGAATGCGACATCATGGCAATCTATCAGCTCCACCATTACCCACAACTCTTACCAATGTATTATCCCAAATCTTAAACTACTGCCTGAGTATTTCCTTACCTCCCTCCCTGTGTTCCAGGCAGAGCTCTTTTTTGCTATTTTTGTTTTTTACATTTTCCTGCAGAAACTTTGGGCAAGTTTGAATTTAGTAGCAAGAATAGTTTTGTAAAACTTTTCTGAAAAGTGATGAAGCAAAGAATTAGCTAGTTGTTTCAGAAGGAGTCCATGCCACAGAGGTTAGATAAAGTGTTGCCAACCCCAAGTTTAAAAACCAGACATTTGTATTGCTTCTGCTATGGAAGAAGAAGATGAAGGGGCTTTTTGTGTATTTTTAACAATCTCATCATTTGGTCTTTCAAGGGGCAGTTGGTATTAGATTAATTACTTTTAAACCGTGTATATAAACACGTCTTTCCAGAACAATGAAGCTGTGGCTGAGATTCTCACCAGTCACATCTCTGGAAGCCAGAGAAAGAAATATATAAAATCTCTGAGCACCAGGACTGAAACGCTAGTTCTGCACATTCAGACCATAGCCAAAAGTGATGTAAATAGAGACAAGCTCATGTGGCAACACTAGTGTTTTAGTGTAAGAAAAGTGGTGGATCTGCATGCCAAGAACTGCATTTTCAAAAACACAGCACTGCTCCTTAGCTGAAGGTGAAAAACATAAACAACTGACCTTAGCTTCCTCAGCACCACGGCAGCTCCATCTGTAAGCAGTGGAGGAGTTCATGAGATAAATCAAACACACCCCCTGCCAATTTGCTGTCATTTGAGAAGCTAATCTCTTTATTCCTTTTGGCATCTGTTTGAAGACTCCTGCTGCCTATCTAATCTTGGTATCTGCCCTTACTACTTCTATGAAATGTTACATTTCTTCCTTTTGAATACAAAACCTAGGCTGGGCTCAAAGATCAGAAGAGTTCTATTCCAGGAATGTGTTAAAGAAAACCTCATATGCCTATCACTTTACTGAAGATTATTTTTTTTTAAAGAAGTTACAGACTAAGTAAATACTTCCTCCTCCCTCATCTGTTGCATACTTCATTAAGAAATGTTTCCCTCGGCTAATTGACACAGCAAGTTTACTGTGTTTATTTTAAACAAAGCAAATCTTTTCCCTGATCTTCATCCACTGAGCAGCCTATCTTCAGACTTAAAAATACTTATGAATATACAACATTCACTTAAGTAATTTTAGGGAAAAGTAATAACAGCTAATCAACTTATTTTACTAAACTTCTTTAATCTTTACTGTCACTATTCAAATTTTTTATTTCCCAAATTAAAAACAAAGCATATATGCAAATTTGAAATTCCCAGTTCTATAATAAATATGACCTCTAACAGATTAAGATTTTAATCTTGATTGTCCAGAGAATTGATGAACTTAAATTTTAGGGAAATGATCTGGAAAACAAAGGAATGACTTCATGAGTAAAGCTGAGTATGTGAGGCCTGGCAAGACACGGTTCTGGATTGCCCGTCAAGCCTGAAAGCCAAACATTTCACTATAAGAGGGTTACCTAAAGCTGGTAAAACTATTTTCTCCTTTTTATCTAGCTCAAGGGGGCTGTCGTGCAACTGTGAAATATGGCAGTGAGAAACCACACACTGAAATCTTAAACAACTATCTTGTCATGCTTTAAAATAGATGTTATGACAGTAGAAGAGAGGTGATGTAAACCAGCATGTTCCCATAAAGAAATGGGCCCAATAAAGAAAAGGATTTCCATTTCGAAGGCCTTTAAAAAAAGGGCATCTATAAGAAGCACTTATAGATAACTGATCTTTTTTTTAGCGTGGAAAAAATTACACTCTCAAGTTTGCATAAGCTTTATCAAATCATTATTGGAAAGAAAAATGTACATAAGATTTTTTCTGGTCTTTTCTTTTAACATGTCTTGTTACGGATTTCAGTGGCAACTAAATTACTTCTCCATTGGGAAGATATTTGTGACACCAAAACTCTTCTTCCGAAGGGTCTATACTATCTATAAAAGCAAGTCATCTTACCAGTCACATGCCAAATGGGTATTGGCTATAAAAGGAATACTTTACATAAGACATTAACAGAAGTTCAGGAAAGTTTTTTTATGTTGTTTTTTTTTGTAATGGAAGATCACGATGTTTGAGAATATTTTAATCTCATTAGAATTAAGTACAGTGCTATTTCAAGATATTTATAACTTCAAAGTAATAATTCCAGCTGAAATGAAATAAGAATAGGCCAGACCTTATGGAAATTGTATCTAGCATTTAAAATGTCAATTAATGTTTGAAATAGCAACATCAGACTGCAGGAGTGGTCTGTCTACATTAATATCCTACCTCTAAGTAACTAAAACATGTTTCAGGGAAAGGCGAAAATGTTATATTCTGCATTTGGCTTATTGTAAAAAAATTTTGGTAGACTGTGAGTGAAAAAAATTTACACTATAACCAATTTTATTTGCTAACTGTTATGCAGTTTAAATTGCAGAGATGCTTAATAAAATTATCAGCGTATGCTTTAGTCCATCCCTTCTATCCCGCTTTATAGCCTCTTGTGGCAATTGCATTTTATATAAGCATTACACATTGCATGGGCTAACTTTTTAAAACGGATGGATGATCCTTTAGAGTACCTTGTCTTTAGAATGCGCGTCTTTCCTTTTTGAGGCAGTTTTTTTGTTTTGGGCTTTTCACATACATACATATTTGCATAAAAAAACACACGCAAACCATTGCCAAATCATCACCAGTCATATTAAATAGAGAGGTTAACAAAACCTCCCCAAAATAGGTTTTGAGGTGCAAAAACTGCATGCTGCAGTAAAAATTAAAGTTGCTGCTTTCCGTTTAATTCATTTACATAGTATACTTGACTCAGTAAGCCAGCTTGTTTTCTTCTTTCTTTTATCTTGCCAAAAGTCTCCATCTAGACCTGTTTAATGATTTTCCGATGCCAAGTACACAGGCTAGACACAACACAACACGTGCTTTGCATTTCCAGTGTATTACAGCCTATTGATACACTATCTAATATGTTTCATTTTAAGCAGCTCTACGGGTTTTCGTTCCCTTTCAAAGTCTGATGCCTCTGAAGAGCGCGTATGCCACCCCTCGCGTGACAGAATAACAGTTTGATTTATATAAATACATTTGTATTAAACAGAGATACTACACACACAGCTCTATGGCAAACCTGTAAGGAAAACACTTCCCTTCCTGTGCTGGTGCTCCTGCGGCCTCGCGGGAGTCACTCACTCACTCACAGTTTTTCATTCAAAACCACCAAATTTTAAGTCATCCCTTGAACACTAGTTATCAGCTACTTTTAAGATACTGTTAAGTGCCATGAACACTGAGGAATCGCATCATTCGTGGACACCGCAAACTCACTTGTGTGAAAAACGGCGTTTTTTTTGGTTAATCCACATACATATTCTGCTCTTGCCCAGGTTAATACTTGCCACTGCACAGATTTATGCAAAGTACGTGCTCAGTGTTGTGTCTGGAAAGGCCAGCCCGCACTGACGCTGTTGCGCGTTTCTCCCTGCAGGCCTACTGTGACATGGAAACTGGCGGGGGAGGCTGGACGGTTATTCAGAAGCGGGAGGACGGCAGCGTGGATTTCCACCGGACGTGGAAAGAGTACAAGATGGTAAGGCCAATGTCCCCTGACGCCTTAGCGTTAATTATCGGAAATCTGATATAATGACGTAATATTAATAATGCCCTTGGACTGTGAACAGGTTCCAAAAGGGGGTCTTTTTTTCTTTCATATTCATTTAGAAACCTCAGGGTTTTCTTCTGCCTTTTAATCAACTATTGCATGATCCATAGTCCACAGTTACTTAACTGGATCTGCAGTTTTAAGTTACTTATAGTTGTGTTTCTACTGGCCACTTGCTTGAAATCTACTAAGACTAGCGTTGATTCACTTTATTTCAGATTTCTGAATTTGTGTTTGTTGAAATAAATTCTTTGAAACACTATAAATACAATGTTTCACGACATCTATATAGTGAAGAAGTGACCTTCCCTTACACAGGGAAATTATTAGTTGACAGACTGAAAACTATGGTACTTAAAAAGTGATAAAGTGATCATTTCAAAGTCAAAGAAAAAACAAATGAAAGTTATTTAAATATACAACTTGAATTACAGGGATTTGGTGATCCTGCTGGCGAATACTGGCTGGGAAATGAGTTTGTTTCTCAACTGACTAATCAGAAACGCTATGTTCTTAAAATACACCTGAAGGATTGGGAGGGCAATGAGGCTTATTCACTCTACGACCACTTCTATCTATCTGGTGAAGAACTAAAGTACAGGTAAGCAGAAAAACCTGATCTGAATGAAAACATCTGATGCTAATTAATTTAAACTGTTTAGTTGCATTATTTTATTTCATACCAACTACAAGGGTTCTAAAATTCACTCAGGAAAAAAAAAATGCTCCAATTTGCACTTATTGCCTATTTAGTTTTTATATATATATATGTTTTTAAAGAGAGTGTGTACATTTTACTAGTACACACTGGGTGAATATTCTACACAAGATGCTCCAAAGACCAAGAGAAGATACAGTGCGCGAGCTGTACATTGCAGCTGGCAATGTACAACGTCGAGGGCCTAAGAAACATGCCTGAGTTGCAGAAAAAGAAAGTAAACAGAAAAGTGACCCATGTTCATGTTTTTCGCTGTGAGGTAGATCCACACAAGGATACTCTTTGTATAGAGGGTAATAACATCCATCGATCATGTGTAATACATTCATGTATGCAAGTGGTTACCCTCAAAGTGCAGTATCAGCACTGATCTTTCTTTACTAAGTTCAAATTGTAATAGTTCCTAACTTCAGCTAATGCTAAGCCAATTATACTTTGTAAAGTTAATTTCCACCATTGTTATTTGCATAAAAATAAAGGGAACAATTTGCTTGATTAACATTGCAAATTATTTTTTAAAGAAACAAAAGACTATTAAATCATGATTTTGGGAAATCAGTATGTTCCTGGAAGGTGGATAACTAAGGCAGATAATCCTGCAAGAAAATTTTCACTTTACAGAAGCAGCACACTGAGTGCAGAGGTCATCCTTCCTTCTAATGGTCCAATGGTCGCTTTCTCAAGCTCTGGAAGAATAATGTTCCTATCTGTGAATAAGAAGCTAAAAGCAAAACTCCAGTTCCACCCTTCTACAAACCTGTCATCTTTAACACCTGATTTTAACAGCCATATCATTAATGCTGTCATCATTCTAGAAAATAGAGGCACAGAACTTCATATTTTTCTAATGTTTGGTCAAAAAGAAATGAAAAAGCTTATCCATTTCATACAGTATCAAAGGCTGCTGAAATATATCGGCAGTTCATACTTTATTCTGTTACTCCGGACTCTCTGTAAATGCAGTAGATAGTATATGATGAGTTATCTCAGAAACTAGAGAGATGCCTCCCTACTATATGGTCTGGGAATATTTTGTTATGTGCATCATATAAATTCATGGAACTTTGTCTGGACAGAAAAGTTGCCTAAACTTAATTTTTCTGAGATTGCTAACAACCATTCATTGTTAAGAAGGTCAAGAACTGAATTTTGCTAATTCTTTTAAAATAAAACTTTAACAAAGTATAAATAACATTTTGTACCAGTCATGAACAAAACTAGTACATTCTTCTCCTTTGGAAAGATAATGAAATGTAAATGGAGGAAAATGCTCTTACTTCAACGCTAGCCTCATATGCAAAGCAATCCAAAACTATCAGTATCTCCCTCCCCCAAAATGCTAGATCTTAATTTTGTAGTAGTATACAGTTGTCTCAACTCCAAAGACAATATTTTTTTCATCTGGAAACAGTTAGAACTACAGCAGAGATTTTTAAAATAATGCATTAAAATACATATAAAGGCAACCTTTGCAAGATGGGTCATTAACCTTGTCTATCTACATTATTAAAAAATAATTACTGGAAACTAAGATGGTTGTCTGTAAATAGATCCTTCCTTTAAAAGTGCAACTAAATATTAAGTGCCTCAGTGAATGCAGTGCTGTAAGGAATATGTATGTAATGTTATGAAAGAGAAAAACTCTTCACTGAAGTATTCACTAAAGAGCAACTTCCTTTACAATAAAAAAACAAAAAACATTTTATGAATGCTGAAAAGAACATGAGTTGGGTCAGAAAAGCAAAATTTCATAGAATCATAGAAAAAAACACACTGGAAAGGGTATCAGTTGAGTCCAACTTCCTGCTCAGAGCAGGGTCAGGTAAGGGATAAGCCATGGTTGCTTAGGGAAAGTCAGGCCTTGTGCAGCCTCCATCCTTGGAGGTGAAATCCTCCAAGGATGTCTTCATGATGAGAATGTTTTTTCTGATCTCCGGTCAGAAGCTCTCATTTCAATTTACATCTATTGTCTCTCACCATCCTGCCACGAACCACTGTAGATTTCATCCTAGTTCAAGTTAGTTCACGTTGAAAATCATCTGAATATCGTAAAATAACTTAGATTCTGCTTCTCACACATACTGACTTAGTGTTAATCATGAGATGGTTGTACCTGAATAAGGGGACACCATTCTAATTCTCACATTTTTTGGTCTTCTAAGTATCTTAAATTTCTGTATACCTACATAACCTACTTTCTATCCAAAATTTTTCACTTGTTAACTCTTTTAAATAAGGCTGTATACATAGGAAAGCTTTGCACAAGTTTCACAGCCTAGACCTAGCTAATTAGAATTAAAAATTTTCAAAATAGAGGTACAGAATGATTTCAGAATATGAGATTTATTTGATAGGACCACTTTTAAAGTTTTTCTGTTCTACTGTGGAATAGTGTGTGTCACCTGTTCATTCCTGTTGAATATTTTCATGTTGAAATTTTAAAGAGTCTTTCTGGAATTTCTTCCATTTTGCCTGATTTGGTAAACCTGGCCAAGGAGATTTCTATCCCACTGATGCTCCCTCTTTTGGGATTCTTGATGCTACACAAATGATATTTAATATCTGTTTAAGATGTCACATGGGAAAAAAATCACTTTGTAATAATAGTTTATCATCTTCCTTTTTAAAACGTAGGACAGAAGTGCTTCTGCCATTTCTGCAGCATTAACTACATTTGCATCTTTATTTAGGAACAGTCTAATGCAACTGTTAAGATTTCCTTTGCTTCCCTTAGAGTTTTTTTCAGTGTTTGATAACAGTTTTAAATTAACAAGAATTCTAGTAGGTGTATTTTGGAAAAAAAAAGTTATAAAGCTTTGAAAGATTTTTGAAAAAATCTGAAGTGATCTAGTGTTTTGAAAGACAAATGAATGAACTCATGCAGGGGATATATTAAAAGGTTTAAAATAATCTGTTAAACTACCAAAGATATTCGTGATTAAATTATGGTTAAACTACTCAAGGATACTCTGTGTAAAACTATACACAGAACACTATAATGATCCTTATCCTACAGTAGAGATGCCCTCCTTACCTTTACAGTAAGCAGAGAATTACATGCAAGATCAGGACAGATTGAGGGACAAGTTACTTCTCAAAAAGTCCTTAAACAGAAAAGCTCTGAGGCAGATAAGCTACTTGACACAGAAAAGCAACTAGGAAAAAGTTACTGTGGGCCCAGGGGGTTCAAGCCCTCCCAAATGAACACGGGGTCTCTGCGCCACATCCCATAGCAGCAGCTCCGTCATCACCTCCGGCCCGGGGCCCCCGGGTCTCTCCCCACGGAGACTGCGGTTGCACCTGGATGGGCAGCTCCAAACTACAGCAGCCCCACAGAAAGGGAACTTCCCAGGGGAAGTGAGATATGCTGATAAATACCTCAGATGATCTAACATTTTGTATCTATGAAAGATGTGAGCACCATCGTAGTTACAAAGTTATAAGAATAGATTGGATAGAGCTAATAGCAAAATAGGTACTGAAAAGGAGGAAAAAACTCAATTAAGAAAGTTATCTGCACACAAATGTATTTACAGTATTAAGAAATCCCTGGTGTACATGAAAAACATGTATCAGTTATCTACCTGCTGTCAGGTTTGTTCCAATAGAACTGGGTGAAGAAAAAAAACAAACCCAATAATCTCTAATGAAATGTTCAATTTTCTGTTCATTATAATAGTACAGTGACTATTCCTGCTCATATCAAAACAATAAGCTCCAAAACAGTTTACAACAGTACATTGACCAGAAGAGAACTCAATTATTTGAACAGGATACTTATTGCAAAAAATATTTCATCATTATTTTGTAGATCAACTATCATTGACTTCCACGTAATACTTGTTTTTTCCATTCTACAGGATCCACCTTAAAGGACTTACTGGGACAGCAGGCAAAATCAGTAGTATAAGCCAACCAGGAAATGATTTTAGCACAAAGGATGCAGACAATGACAAATGCATTTGCAAATGTTCACAAATGCTAACAGGAGGTAGGAACAGTTTTTAGTTTTCTCAGTCTTCCTATTTTTGCTGGCACTGAAATTGTCTGAGGGGAACAGTGGTAATTTTGACTTACTAAATTTTAACTATTGAAGAAGTCCAAAACTCATAGATAGAAGGACTAGTGTGCTGACCTCAAATGCCATGCTCTACCATTTGACTAGGGTCAGTTAAAACAAGAGAAGTTGCAACTGAATGTATGTGTGGGGAGAGGGACAGCGAGAGGATGGAGTCGCTCACACTGTGGTACTGGGAAGCCTGTAATTGTGGAATTAGCACAAGTGAGAGCAGATTATTCCTCAAAGGAATGAGATAGCAGATCTCCTAAAAAGTCTGAGAATTGCCCTAGAAAATGAGTGAGTCAGTGAAAGGATTCCTGATTCTTTAGGTGCAAAAACCTTCCCTTACTATCCAAAGGCAAAGAAAACTTCATATTGGCTCTTGAAGAAAACAAACAAACAAAAACACAAAAAGCCCTCACCTGCCACACACGGTGCAAGTCACAGAAGCGTCTAAGTATTTAAGTATATATTTCAATAAAAGTATTAAAGGGCAATGCATATATCTAAGCTACACCATAGTATATGAAGTATCAACATTTTTCTAAAGATAGTTCAGTTGTTACTGGAGTTTTTCGTGATTTTTTTCTTAATCTTGGATCAGACAATGCTTTCTATAATTCTAGAAGTCTAGAATTCCATAATGTGACCTAATAAACACTGCTCCATAAATATGATTTCTCTAGTATCTTTTAAGCAACGATTAAGCAACCGTCCCACTAGTTGCAAGAGAAAAGACAGTTCCAATTTACCCAAGGATAATTGGATTATTGCCCTCTAAAACTGCCCTCTAAAACAGGACGCACATCATCACCATCATAATAGAAATATAAAAATATTGTCTTACTAATAAAAATAAATTTTCTTTATGACCCATTAACAGGTCAGGACCACAAAGATATAATATATGTGGCCTGCTTTTTTCTCCTTTTCCTTCTTTTGAATTAATCTGCATACAGAATAGAAAGAGATAACCAAATTGTCTAAAAAAAATGTTGAATGTAAATGTGTGAAGGGCAAGTTTACAAGCTTATCAAAAAGCTGATGACAGATAAAGAAGATCCAGTATCATTAAAGTTCAGGTTAAGATCTGACCTCAGGTTGTCAACATCAATCGTTGATATTGATAATGAATTAACCTTTGTTAACAACTTCCCTTTCAACTTTGAAGTCCTGTGACTAACCTTGTATTACATAAACTTCAAGAATATGCTGTTAATAATGCTTCTTATTGAGCAACTGTTTTATATTGACACTTCCAAATCATATGTATGAAAAATAGTTTGTAGAATTCTTTCTAAAATTCCAAGAATTCCTTCGTGGACAAAGTGTTAACAACTTCTCATAAATTTACATATTTTATGTATGTATGTATGTACACACCGTTTTGAAAACTACCTATTTTCATCTGCTGATACCTTATGTTTTGATGTTGCAGGATGGTGGTTTGATGCCTGTGGCCCTTCTAACCTCAATGGAATGTATTATCCATTACGACAGAACAACAACAAATTTAATGGTATCAAGTGGTACTACTGGAAAGGGTCAGGATACTCGCTCAAAGCCACAACTATGATGATTCGACCAGCAGATTTCTAAATGCTTTCGCATTCTTAACGTGAATTATGTATTGTATAGTCTTCAAGGACTTCATTTGCTGAGCACATAAGCACCCATCTGCAATTTGTTTCATTTTCAAGCCCAGAAAACATGCGCTAGTTCTGAAGGGATCCGTTCATTCTGCTTCGTGAACTGCAAAGCTTGTACCATTCATTCTGAAGCACGAGCCTGATAGAACAATGAGTTGGCCAAAAGACTGAATAAAAAGAACATCCAAGAAACTGTCAGACAACTTAAAGGACTGTTTTGTTGATCATTTATGTATGTGTTAGTAAATAACTGGAACTGTGAAAAAATATCTAAAATAGTTTTAGAAATATGCCTTTTGCTTCCTCACCGAACTTTAAACATTACTCTAATATAAAACACATAACTAGATCTAGATTTATTTATCTCTCCATTGTCAAGTTTGCTGTTTATGTACATAAAAAAAATACTGTGCTGTAATTAGAATGTATTCTTTGACTATGACATAGATCTTTCTTCTGTAGTCCCCTGAACTTCTTACACTTATTCAGGGATTTTTTTTACAACAGCCTGTATTACTTAAGAAGGGAGAAATAGCATTTAAGTACTTTGTGTTCATTCTTGTGAAATACTATGCAAAAAAAAAGAAAAAAAGAAAAAGAAAAAACATCATTTATTTCAGTTTGAAAGTTTGAACTTATTACAGTCACTGTCTTTAAGCTATAAAAATCCCTAAAAATTATAGTATGTATTTCTTTATATTTTTATGAAGATTGCACTTTTATTTTCTTGTCATTTAACTGTAAAATAATTAACAAGTATTATATAAATTGAGACAGCGGCATTAACACCAGATGTCCAGTTGTCTATGACAATCAATTATCACCTGGTGCTGTAGTTGATTTATACCTTTTGTAAAAGTTATCTAAAAAAAAAAAAGCATGTTCTTTGATGCAATTCGATTTATGCTCATGAACTAAGACAAAAATTACAACACGTGAAAAAGAAAAAAAAAAAAGAAAGTTACCTAAGCTCTTTTTTTTTGTTTTTTTTTTTTTTTTTTTTTTTTTTTCGTTTTTGTTTTTTTTTGGTGAGGTTTGCACTTCCTGAAATTCTCTGTGAAGAAGGTAAGCCCTCAGTGTATCATACAACATGAATAAATGACACCATTGGGTGATTTGGGGATTTTTTATTGTGTGTTTTAAAAATGTGCATTGTACACTGCAATTCAGGTATAGAAGATACTCTTTATAAATCACACAAAATAATTTTGTAGAAATTCTCTGCAAATTAAATTCAGGTTTTAATTCTCATGCTTCAACTTAACTTTGAAGTAATAAATTTGAAAATTCTATTTTCAACAGATAACTGACTAGTTGTAAGACAAGAATGTATCTCATACCAAAGAACAAAACAAAAACAACATAGACACAAAGCTTCTGGTAGCTTACTTACTAAAAAGTATTATATCTAGAAAGCATTACATTATTTTGAAAAAGGTATAAGAACAGTCTTCATTTTGCACTGTCACTAGAGTTGCTGTCAGTGAGTACCCTACCATTTGCAAGAACATTTTTTGTTGCTGAAGTGTAATGTCAGCAAGATCAAAAGGTAGCAGAGAGAAAAGTACTTCTAACATTACTTCATGCTATGAGTTTAAATAAACCTAGTGAATGTAAATTGTCATCCTCTGAAGAATTGTATAAAATAATCTCAATATATATTTAAGATGACCGTTTAATAACATTGTCCTCAAATCTCTGAACAAATTGATTTAATTATATTTGCTCTGAGCCGAGGTTGAACTAGATAACCTGCTGAGGTCCCTTCCAATCTACATTATTCTGTATTAAATGTTATAACATTTAATATAAATCTTAGACTAGATCACTTATTTCCTGTTTTCTTTTTCCTGCATTTACTACAGAAAATACAACAATATTTTACACAATTCATGCTCAAATAATAACTAAAATAAGATCAGTTAAAGTAAGAAGAGAGTAACTCAGGGAGGACTGATTGGAAAGGGAATTATCCCTTGGACACTGACATTGTCCCTATGCACAAAAAGCACACTGCAAACAGAAGTGATGCAAGTTCTCAACACAACCAAAACCTTCCTCAATTTTTTCTCACTCTCTCTCAAGCCCTCACCCCCCTTCTTCATCTGTAAGAATAAACACTGTAAACAGAATCTAAAAAAACACCAGCAGCATTCGCTTCCAAAGAATGTCATGTAGAACAAAGTAGTCACTGATAACGTTCTTTGTTATTGGACAAGGAAGTTTGAGAAGAAATAGAAAATGAAACTTTTTTTTGGGGCTTTCTGATTCTTGTTTGAATCTGAAGTACTGTGTTCCCCTGCCCCTTTTTCTGCTCCTTGTTTACTGTCCACATTAAGCTCCACTCCCCCCCTTTTAGAAAAAAATACATTATAGTAGATGATTAATTTCTTTCAGCTGATTTCAGAATAACTGTTATATTTTCCCTGTGCTTACAGCTTATCATCAATGAACAAAGTCCTCACCCTGAACATGTAAAAATAACAAGTTCTTGTAAGTTAATCAAATTATAGTAAAAGACAAGTTCAACCCACCCTTGAAGTTCTTTCTTAAAAGCATCTGTGAAATTTTGAGAAACAAAAAGCAGATAAAAATATATAGCTGCTACAGTGCAAGAAAAATTGTTAAGTCTTCCTGATAAAATTATCAGAGCTGTTGACCACTATTCTGGTAAAACTCTACTTGTTCAAAGTCAGAAAGAAGAGTTCTTTTTAATCACTTATAACACATGGAGTGAAGATACACCTGGATATAACCCAGATCTGTATTTAACAAAAATAATTTCCCTCCTTCCACTTCAAAAGTGGGCAGCCATACCCCACACACTCACTTCTGTTCTCGTTCGCTATTTGCTACTTGAGAATGAGCAGTCAGCGTGGAAGAAATGCTCCCTTTTACTCAGTTTTAGAAACACACAGTGATTTTACATTCACCAAGTCAATTAAGGGAAAAAATAGCATAAGCAATAACTGGACTGAAAATACTGAGTCCATAACCTGATCCATCTTCCTACTATGTGATTATATGCCTCTCCAGCTTATATACATGTACAGATGGAAATAAAACATGCCATAGTTAAATTAAAGGACATTTTTTCTCGTAAGCTTTCTTATTCACAATCTACTTACAGGGTCAATCATTTTCTAGAGAAATAAAGGCAATTTAACTTACAGGAGCAGCAGGAAAGTTGGCTGATAGCTCATATGGTTCCTCTGAGATCCAATGACCCAATTCCAAAGACCACAGAACCTAAAATGAGTCAGGTGGTAAGTATAACTCTCATAACTTCTAGAATAGTAAACTTTCTGAATGTGTAATAAGAATTAAGAGTGTGGTTACAATTTTTTTTTCTTATATTTTGCTTACCAAAACTAAATGATCTCCCAAACCCTCTCCACAAAATTAAGCAATTAGAAAGTCACAGATTTTACAACTGAAACACAACATTATAGAGAACCACAAAACTGCAGAGTACACCCACAGCAAGTTTGCTGACGATACAAAGTTGGTACCAGAAGGTTGTGTTGCCGTGCAGAGGGACCTTGCCAGGCTGGAGAGATGGGCAGTGAGGAACCTCATGAAGTTCCCCAAAGGGAAATGCAGGGTCCTGCACCAGGGGAAGAACCACCCCAGGCACCAGTACAGGTGGGGGATGACCTGCTGGAGAGGAACTCTGTGGACACCAAGTTGACCATGAGGCAGCAATGTGCCCTTGTGGCCAAGGCCAACAACATCCTGGGGTGCATTAGGAAGAGCGTCTCCAGCAGGTCGAGGGAGGTGATCCTGCCCCTCCACTCAGCCCTGGTGAGGCAGCATCTGGAGTGCGGTGTCCTGTTCAGGGCTGCCCAGTACAAGAGAGACATGGTGCTACAAGAGAGAGGCAACAGGCGCAAACTGACGCACAAGCAGTTCCATCGAAGTATGAGATAAAAACTTCTTGACTGTTGAGGGTGACTGAGCCCTGGTACAAGTTGCCCAGAGAGGTTCCAGAGTCTCCATCTCTGGAGATATTCAAAACTTGCCTGGATGCATTGTGCACAATGTGATTTAGGTGACCCTGCTTGTGTGGAGTAGGGGTCAATGATTGTGAGATCTCCTAATGTCAAACATTATGTGATTAAAGACACTTAAGTCATAGTTGCTTGTGGAGCTACAATTGTCAGAAATCTTGGAAAGCAGGATATTTGAAAAGTTGACTTCTAACACTGCACAGAACACTGCTGGCCACCTCTGCCATGAGAGTGCATTGATGGTGATCAACTGGTGGCCAATGAGGACACACTCGTCCTTCTCTGCAAAGCTACTTTTGAGTAGGTCAGACCCCACCTGTAATAGGGTTAATCCTCCCTTGGTGCTGAACTTGGCACTTCCCTTTGTTGAATTTCAGGAGAAATTTCTGCCAATTTCTCCAGCCTGTCGAGTTCCTCCCAAGGGCAGCACAGCCCTCTGGCATAGCAGCCACTCCTCCCAGTTCTGCATTATCCGCAAACTTGCCGAAGAGGCACTTCACTTCTGTTCCATCCTCCAGGTCATTGATAACGATGTTCAACAGCACCAATCCCAGGAGACTCCACTAGCAACTGGATTTACGAAAGCACTGCATGTAACCCAAATCACATATGTAAACCAGCCTCTAAAGAAAAGCAATTCCAATTTATTCTCCCCTGTACCCTCTTAGGTCAATGATGCATGCTCTATATTTTCTATTCTATATATAGAACATGTTCTAGATTACAAAAAGTTTGCTAAAAATGCAGAGCACTGACAGTCTAGAAAATACATGATGATTTACATTCAGCTCAGCTCTGAAACTCTGGATGGTCATGATCCTTGGAGAGCAGCAGTCCCAACACTTAGATTTCTGTGACTCTCCTCAGGGCCATCACAAGATGGGTAACAATTTTAATGTTCAGTGATATCATTCCCTCCATATGGACTGCTCCTATTTACAAACTGAAAACTGAGGGTATGCTAAGGCATTCTCTCTGCCTGTCACAGAAACGGTTATCTAGCATACCAATATATGAAGAACAAATGAATATTGCAGTTGAACTATTATCTCATTAGCAGGATTCTTCACTCACTTTGTCTACTATTTGGAATGGTTGTATTTTCAATTACTGAAATACAGTGTCTTCCTAAGACTTGCTAAAAATATTACATCTGGGATTTTTCTTTTAAATTATTATTGAAAACAATTTATCATTATATATAGCAGTTAGTAGACTATAATATTAAAAAAAATATATATATATATATGAAGAGTGCTCAGAGATAATGCCTTGGAGAGTAGAAAACAATGTCTTTATGGAAAAAAGAAAAAAAAAAAAAAGGTTCCTATCATGGGCTAACCTTGAGCCTATAACAGGAGCTCTTTTCCACAGGAATTTAAGCAAAAATTTCTTAACAGTGAGGGTGACAGAGCACTGGAACAGGCTGCTCAGAGAGGTTGTGGAGTCTCTTTCTCTGCAGATCTTCCAAACCCGCTTGGACGCAGTCCTGAGCCCCATGCTCTAGGTGACCCTGTGTGTGCAGGGGGGTTTGGACTAGATGATCTCTAGAGGTCCCTTCCAACCTTAATCATTCTGTGATTCTGTGATTCTATGAAACACAGAAATATTCTAATGAAAGAGGAGTTGATTTTCTCTCCACTGGCTTTATCAGTGTCAGCTGAGCAATAAAGTTAGCAAAATAACTAATACAATACCGGCAAATTCTTTGCACTATCACACAATTCAGCAACTTTCCCTTTTGGAGATATTTTAGTTCTCTTTTCTAGCTCCCACTGATTTGGCAATTCCTAATTATGATTCTAATAACTATTCTTACCTGCTAAGGAGAGAGCACAATTCAGGTACTTAAAAAACAAAAAAATAAAAAAACGCCACCGCTCAATACCCTGCTGTTTAAGCAATAAGTAGCATTAAGTGCAGTAGAAGATAGCCCCAAAATATATATATTGGATATATGGAATTAGAAGATAAATGCCTGTGTTTTGCTTTCTCTGACAATCACACATTTTGTCTAAATAGTTATCTAGCCATTTCAAATAGATCATGTCTGTTCCTTACTGTTAGCAAAGTCAGGCATAATTAAACTAAGTCATTATTCCCCTTAGAAAAAGCTGAATTTCGTTGCTGCTTAAAAAACTCCCATGTTTGATTTACAAGTAACTAAATTTTTTTTTTTTTTTTTTTTGTTCTACTTCTTTTGGAAGAAGATGCCATATAAATCTATTTATTATTATGTATCATTTAAATTCTAGAATTTTTGACCAATAAAATTTAAAAAGTAAAACAGCATAATAGATATTAAGATGATATATTCTAATATAGATATTAAACATGATATTTATCCTTTACAGCTGTGCAGACTATGTAACAAACCAAGACTGTGGACTTACCAGATTCATTATAATCCAGTATTCATTTTACAAAAAACATTAGACCATCTTATAACAGCTTTCTACAAAGAACCTTTTTGCCCAAATTCCACTGCTACAAGAACCAACTTGCAAACTGAATTTTTAAAGCAATCTCATAATTATCAAGAATAATATCTATACTCTTTGGTCAGAAGTTGTTTATGCTTTACAACGTTCAGGGAAAACCATCACCTCTTATATAGACTGCTGCAAAAGTTGGTACTTTGTGTGACCGAGCAAATGGTGTTTTACTTGTGTCGGGGGGTGGGTGGACTCATGCTCAGTTTTGTAGGCTATTGAAAGCTAACAGCTTACAAAAATCCAGAGAATACAATGTTTACTTTTAGAAAATACACAATTAAATGTTTGCAAATGCAACAGCTGCACAAAAGGCGAAACTATTTCTGTAGTCATCATAAGCATACCAAAGAAAAATGTAAGAGTTAGGAACATTAATAAAAATGACTTTTTTTTTTTTTTTTTTTTAAGAAAGCATTAAAACATAATGCCTTATTGTGTGTAAAGCAAATACAGTATCTTCTTAAAAACATTCACTTAAAACTATAACTTAAAAGTTTAACATTTCTAAAGGTGGTATTTATATCTTTTTCAATAAATAGAAGTACTGAAATCTGCTAGCTCTATACTTACAGCTTTACACAGGTATTGCAAATAAAAGAAACTTGTTAATCCAAGACATTTCTCTTTTAATCACACAGCAAAAATTAACTTTCACAGAACCAAAAAAATTGTAGTTTTTAATGCAATTCTTTTAGAGACAAGCTTTATGAAGATTGTTTCTTCATAAATAAATCTTGAGCAGCACCAGATGTACCGTGCCCCATAATATATACCTCATGTCTGTAGAGCAACCAAAATGATGTCTGCACCAAGAGTAACTGGCAAACAACCCAAGTAGATTAAAAAATAAACCCAAAAGTTTAGTTATGTTTTAAGTAATCTCATTTCATTTTACAGGCCAATTTTGCAGCAAGAACTTCTATCAATCCTTGTAGTATTTACAGAATCTTGTTTAGAAATGAATTTTGTTTATTTGAACACAAGATGGATTAATGCCTGTCTATCACGGGTCTGGAACTGCGTACAGAGGCACTTTATCTACTTTCTTAGATTAAAAGGAAATTAGATACAGAGTTCATGAACAGGTCCCGCAGTAAATAATTAGGTTATCACTCACTAAAACACTCAAAGTTTTCAAGAACACAGAAAAGATTGCTTCTAATTTCAGTAGAGATTTTTTCAAACTATTTTCATAGCAACAGAAGAAAAACCCTTCAAAATCATGTAAAACCAAAATAAGATACAATTTACAATATTCTTGAGTGAACTACATTTTCTTGCTAAGCCACTAATTCTTTTAATCAATAATTCTTTAGAATGTGGAAAAGGAATAAAGAAAAGCATTAATTCTTAAGAATACATGAACTATTTATATTGAGAGAAATTACTTAGAAGACTAAACCAGAGCATGGATCAAGCATGGATGCCAGATATTGGAATACTGAAAGTCAGCAGAATAAAGCAGATAACATTAAGACAGGGTATATTTGATATATTATATTGCTACTAAAATTGCTGGTCATTGAAGATACAGGAGGAAGGAGGAAAGAGTGAGGGAGGAGGAAAACAGGAAGAAACAACAAACCCAGAAATTGCTGGGTGGACCTATTGTTACATTTTTAAAGAAAGTTTTCCTTTGGCTTTGGACTCCATGCTAATACTGGTCACTATTCCATTACTTCTTCAAGCGTCGGCTACTTTATCTAACTCAGCAGCAGGCACCCTGCATGGTATAGAGCTTCAAGAAGTGACATGCAGATTGTAAGACTAGGAGTAGTACCAGGTTTTTCCCTGCATATTCTATCAGCTGTATTCTAATTTTCACATTACATAGGTGTCTGAAAACACACCTTTCAGCTGGTCATTATTTCAGGCCTCTTACACATCCAGTTAACAAACTGAATGATCATATGGTATTTTTATTTGAAAAAAAAAGTCTGTCTTGAAATGTAAAGGGAGTTCTACGAAAACTGAATGTTTAACTGTGAATATGAGTTTTCTCCAACATTAGTGTTTGGAAAGAACATTAAGTATTTTTTTTTTTTTTAATAAAAGAAGAATAGAAAAAAGATGCTGCAGGCTAATTTCCCTCCACATAAAAGTCAAAAGGCAACGGCAAATGAGGAACGCTTCAGCTTCTTAAAATGTTTAGATCTTCCGTAAAACAAGTATCACCACACAAAATTAGTGTGCTTTCTTTATAAAGTACTAATAATATCAAACGGACCACTATTTTAAGTATTCAATTTGAAGTATTTTACCAATTAGGGTACTCACGCCAGGATTAACTACAGTATAGAAAGGTATTTAAAGAGTTCGGTAATTGAGCATTCATAGCATGATTATTTTCCTCAAATGAAATTCTCCTGACTCTCTACAGGATTCCTCATGGTTATAAGTAAGGCTTCTTCTCTGGTAAGTATTCAATCACATAATAAAAATAAAACAGTGCAAAATTATGCCAATGACAAATAGAAATAAGAAAGCTATA
>VZSV01000073.1:3555869-3572550 GCA_013398735.1 Nothocercus julius | reverse complement strand
AGATTGTAACATGACAGAAAAGTAGAAATGACGTGACAGGTGCCTGGGTGTCAAAATTTCACTCACTGTCAAGTATTGGAAATGAGGAATCCTGTAATCAACAGATGCAGGAGCCCCTAGGAGTTCTGTGGTCAGGATTAAGAATGATGAATTGTTGTCACTTCAGACTTCCAGAGAAGCAGTGGCACTTAAAATATTTACTGACATTTTCAGGGGACACAGAATTCTGCAGCAACAGACAGATCTCTCAGCTCTCTGCAATTTCAAGGTACCTGTTTATCTGGCCATGGCCATTAGCAAAACCAGAAAGTGTCTTTTTCCTGTCAGACAAGCAATAAAGGGAGAGCTGGGTAACAAAGACGCCCTTCTCACTGCCATCTGACTGCAATCAGAAAGGTAAAAGTCAATCAGCACGACATAAAAGCCAAAAGACAATGCTTACCACTTCTACAGTGATGGCAAGCACAGCAAAGATGCACAGGGAAGATTCTGCTTCTGTCCTGTGCCCAAGCCCTTCCAACAGGTAGGGGCTTGCGTTTAGCTTCCTGACTGGTGATGCTCAGGAAGCAGCAGCACAGTCCTGGCTTGCCTCTTTTTAGTGAAGTTTTGCCTGTAGGGCATATGGTACAAACCTTGACGGGGTAAAGAGAGAGCCTGCCCATGTAAGACAGAAGTTCAGGAAGTGGGATGCTAAGGGTGAATAATCTAAAGTAAGATGAAGTTAACACAGAAAAAAGAAAGCTAAAGTGAAGACCTCCTTCCCTGTCTACCCCCTAAAATAAATAAATGCATAAACAATCAATCACATGGCAGGATAAACAGGAACAAGGGTTGTCATAGGGCAACACAGGGCTAAGGAGAAAACTCATACATGCATGCAGAAATATTGTAAAGGCTGCAATAAAGTAAAAATAAATTCTGTCACTAGCATCAAATAATTTCCACATATCACTTCCACCAAACAGATCACCTTTCCAAGTGATCTGTAAGGAGGTCACAGCTATTTTTTTCTGCTGAAATCTTAAGCAATAAGATTTTTCCCCTTTTTCTCAAGATTAACAGAAATGCAATTAGTGCTCTTCAATCAACAATTTCAAGAAAAAAATAAATATAATGTAATTAAGTGTGAATGTTTTATCTGATTAAACATTAAAATTGGTTTATATTTTTAAAACTTCATCTGCTGAAGTGAACAGTTTGCTCAGAACCAACTGAATTATGAGTCTTCAAACAAACAAAAATCAGACTTCCAAATGTCTTCAGCTGAGATACCCTAAATGCAAGATGAAAACACCGCTTACAGAAGTAGAGGGCAACAGTAGAGAAGTTCTAGTGAAATTCTAGTGAAATTAGTGTTGTGGTTTTTAAGCCCTCATCTATAGATGAGCCATCATGGCCACCTTGGCCATGGTGGTTGCCCCTCCATCATGGAGGAAGCAGAACAAATCTCAGCCGCTCCCTTAGAGAGCTCATGGCTCAGTGACTCTCACTGCTCGCAATCCCAATGCACTGGTGTTGCAGAGATGGAAATCGTAAGAGAGAGAGAACCAACTTTAAAACCTGACCTGTTAAAATTAAATTAATACAGTGAGATTAATTTAGATAGTTGAAGCCTTCTAAAGACATCTGACCACACAGCAGGAGAGCTGAATTTTAGATGAATACACTCCTGAACACAGTTTGCAAGCCTTCTTCCATCTTTCTCCCAAAAGACTGGATTTATTTTAGCAATAGCTTAGGATACAAGGTAGCAAATTTCAGTAAATGCTCTGCTAAGAAGACTGTAACACATCTGTGTTGGAATCAGTCTGAGCTAAAGCCTTACTGGCCACTAGACAATATAAGCAACTTAACTGAACAGCACTTATTGAAGGTTTTGATGTGCACAAGCAATATTATGAAGAGTCAAAGAAAATAAAAATAATTTCATCACAGATACAACAAGGTGAACAGCATTAAACCCACTTTGCATTAACATTTTCTTCTCTAAAAAGCAATTTATTGTGGAATTTTCATTTCCTAATGAATAGTCATGCACACACACAGTTCTTTTAAAAAAGAAATTCTGGAGTTTGTACCTATGATGAGTGGGCACAGATTTCAGCATTTTTGATTCTTCATGCTCAGGAGGTACAACTATCAAAGAGGAATGTGGTACAAGCCTTCTCTTACTTAAGAGATTGCACATTAACATTACTGTACCATTCAGGCTTCCATGAGCTCATATTGCAGTTCTACAGAAACCGTATCTAGAAACTATAAAATTATTTAGATGTAGAAAACAATGAAGATATTTGTTAATTTAAAAAAAAAAAAAAAAAAAAAAAGGAAAGATATGTTGAATGCTAAATGAATTAGGAGTTTAGGAAGTTCTTTTGTTCAGACTGATTTACAACCATTTTCAAGAGATGTGAGGATATCACTTAGAAAGCAGTTCTGTCACCTAGAGGATTTCCGGCCTATAGAGTCATGCCAGGTACCCATAAGTTTACATAGGATGTTCATTTTTCCGAGAGTTAAATTTCCCAAACAAGAGGATCTAGCCAGCAGTTGCTTTTCCTCTTGGTGGCTTCTGATGCCAAGAGGGAAAATAGGCTCAGTTTTAAACTGATTTGTTGCCGAGACTGCTATACTCCGGTGGATTATTTGGTTTTAAGGCATGACAGTTACGACCTAGGTCTTTAAGCGTAACAAGGTACCAAGGAAAGAGAGAACAACCATTTCTCAGGAGCTAGAGTTAAGTCAGACCATACAAATGTACCTTCTGCAGCCAGGCAGACATATGTCCCAAACCCAAACATGAAGAATATCTTGCCCTCGTACTTGCTACAGTACTTGTGCAGCTTCCCATCCTGAGCAGAGCCCGGAAAAGCACTGCATCCGCTTCTTCCACATAAACCTCTCTGCCACCAATCCATCCTGTGGACTTTTACAGAAAAGGTCAGAGAAGGTGTAGATGTATTTGAGATAACTTGGGATTTGAGGATTTTCTGTGCTTATCTGTATATAGTTTTCAACAGTTGGCATTAATGTCATCTCCCACTTGCATTAAAGTGAAAGAGTGAAAAATACCACTTTTTACCAAAATGTGGTAAGTCTCTGAGAGTTTCCTTCTACACAGATGCTTTACACAGGTCCATCTTTCCTGACATTAAATCAAGCATCTTTTCCAGGCCATAAACAAAAAGGTAGGTCCAGCACCCTTAAAGTTAACTATAAATGACCTTGAGTGCTCCCACCATGTCTAATTCAGAGTAATTTAACATTCATCTGCAATTAGAAATTAGCAACATTTCAAGTATGTTCTTAAAATACTTCTAGCTATTTTGGCTATTCAGTGACTTAAATCAACACTGAAAGAAAACATAAAATGAGATGCAGTTGAATGCATGCAATCTGTTTCTGTCAGTGCACACTTATGGGCATAAAGTTGCTTAATTGTATTTCTGGTCAGGCACTTCATGGTTTATAATTGCAGATTTTTCAGAACGCAAAAATCTGGCTTGCCATGAACAAAATATTTTCAAAATGCATTATGTGGATAACAGGATCCAAAGAGGTTCTTTTTCACCACCATCTCCATCATATAAAATTTTTTTTTAAACAAAAATCTGTCTCAAAAAATCTCATGAAGTTCACTGTTAAAAATCCAACATCAGTATCAAATCCAAAGGCTACAGAAATACAAGCCAAGATGAATCTGTTTAAAAACAAAACTTTCTGCTAAGTCTATGCTGTCTTCTTTGAGGAAAACATGGTTTTAATTACCCCTTAGGATACTTAGCTGCTTTCTCACATGGTTAAATACTTTGCTTTATTCACTCACAAGACAGTTGTTTCTCAGGGGCTTTTGAATGTAAAATTTATTCTAGTTGCATTTTGAAGTGACTTGATACTACGAGGTCCTTAAAAAGAAGTCCATACCACTAATTTCTTTCTAAAAACACTGAACTACTTTAGTTGGAACAAACATAGTGATGAAGGCAAACACTGTGTGACATTAAGCAAATGAGCACTCAACCTTATACCAAAAAATTAACACTACTGAAATTTATTTGAGTAAATCTCTGACTTCATGTTTTTTAGTGATATCACTGAGTCATCCTCCTGAGTCATCCTCATGCAAAAAAAGAAACGTATTTTAATCCATGGAATAACAGAAAGATGTACCACAGTATGTAAAGGGTTTATTTCACCCTTGAACATCAGTGCCATCAATTTAAATTTCTAGAGTAGGGAAGCCACCTGCTGACATTCATAGGTATTAACAAACACATCACTTAATCTTACCAGCTCTGCACGTGAACAGTCTGGAAATGATCTCAGTTCCGAGGCATGACAAACCATAATTAAGAAATTCTTACATATAGGGCCATTAAAAACAATCCACCTTCATGTGAATAAGTACAACACTTTAAAACACTTGATTTTGTTAGAAAAAAAGGTCCTTCCTGATGCTACTAAGGCTTTTTAATTTCATTTATCTTCCCCCAACATGCCTGAGGCTGCTGCTAGAATGCTCACAGCTTCTGCTAGTTTACAAGGAAGAATTTTAGATAACTGTGATTAGAAGGCATCCATGTTAGAACACAATGAGCATTTCTATATGAATAACACTGATAAAGAATGAAAATGAGCACTTGTAGTTTATAGTTTTGATATGTGTACCTAAAAAACCATCATTCTCTAGCTCAACTTCTGCAGACAAAACGAACTAAAACTGCGTAAGGTTTTGAAGAAAACTAATGTGTAACAATGGCATTGCAGAGAAATACCAAATTTACACCTTGACTTAAAATATATTAAGAAACCACATCAAATGAAATTAAATAATGCAAACAAATATATAACTCTGGCTGTAATTCCTATGGATATTTGTGTGCCCTTCGTAAATTTAGTTTTACTGTCACATCCCAACTTCTAAATATCTGACATACATTCACTGTAGAATGGACATACAAGAATACTATGTATATTTTCAATACAGTTGCTCTCCACAAATTATATACAGCTAAATTTTTTAGAGATTGCTTCTCAAACTGTGCTTCAAGGAAAAAACAGAGCTGCAATTTACACTGCTTTCCAGACTGAGAATTTTAAAGCTAAATTAGGAAATTAAGAGATTGCATTTTAAAATGCAGTCCTATATTTGTGTCCTATATGTAGTCCTATATTTGAAGAATTTTTCGTAACACTTTATTTATTCTACAATTAATGTAATTTAAAATACTATTTCAAGCATTGTTTTATAGAAAGAAAAGGTCTGGAGATTCATATTTCTGGAACAGTTATTCCATTAAAATAGCTGCAAAATGACATTTTGTTTATATGTGCATTTTTCATATATGCTTCCTTTTGAGATGGAAATAAGCATTAAAATGCCCCATAACCCTGTGAGTCAATAAAATCAGCTTTTTAAATATTTGTGCTAATCCTCTCACTTCTTGCTTCAGCTAGAAGAAACAAAATCATACTTTATAATTTAACTTCACTTTCAATTTGTTAAGCATTAATAAAATGTTGCAATGATTAAATTCCAAAGGATAATGAAGATCAGGTTGATTTATATATTCTACAATGCTTGAAGTTATTATTTATATAAATACATTGATATTTAGAAAGAGGAACCTAACTAATAATTAAGAAATGCATCGAGTAATGAGATTCAGGCAATTAGTCAAATCATACTTTCACTCCAGAGCACTATTCTCTGATCCACAGAGATAAGTATCCTACCTTCAAGAAGCTTAAAAATTGAACTGCCTACTAATTGCACCTGCTGAGAATGTCAACACTGTCAACACGAGAGGATCAAAATCTTTGATCAATCTCTTTGAAACTCTATCAAAAGCTAGCATTGAAGCAACTCTAATTTATCTCTTAGAATTATCTAATATTTCTTTCAGTGCGTTGGGACCTCCCATTCTGAAGACAAATCAGCACTCTCCTTTTAACTGTACTACTTGCTACTTATTGATAAAAAGAACAAAAAAAAAATTATTTTTATGATGATCCGTTCCATATTTCTTTAAAAAAATAAAGACCAACAACTAAAACAACAAAGCATCCTTCCTCCCAAACTACTACATCTAGTAATTCCTCCAAAAAGAGTTAAGAATCTCTTCAGGTCAGGACAACAGATATACTACAAATTCTTTGTGCAGTGACACCATTACTGTGCCTTTTTTTTTTTCTTTTTTTTTTTTTTTTTCTCTCCACGGGGTAACACAGAAAGCGAAGTTCCCTGGTTCTAGTATTGTCTTTGGACACAATTTGCATAACAGTTTAAGGAAAATAAGATTCAGAAAACATTTCTAAATTGATAGTGCATAACAAATCCAGACTTTGCTTTTTTTTTTTTTTAATACACTGAATGATTTATCAAGAAAAGAGGTTGACAATGTCTAGTTAAACTGACCTTTGGAAGTCTTCTAGTTTTTCTTAACCCCCCATTGAGCTTATTCTCTTGTTCTTTAAAAAGTTTGCAAGAGACATCAGTAACATGACACTCTGAAACTTCATTTTCATCACCTAGAAACCAAGTGTATTAAATTTAGAAACTCGAAATAAAACCATGATCCTGCAAAATGAAATTGCTACTAATTATTTTATCTGTGGAAAGCTATGTACAATTAAGAAATCTAAGTTTTTAATCAAAGTTAATAATCTATACCAATTATTTTTCTATTTTATTTTCAATTATGGAAAACAAGACTCAAGCATCTAACTTCATCGTTCAGTCTCTGATCTTGGAAACAATACAAAACTGTCAATTTTCAATACTTTCAGTATCATTTCCTAGGCAGAACTGATGTATCAGTTAAAGTAGTTTTATTACAAGATTTATAATATCTCTAAATACACACAACACAGAGGGTTTAAACTACGGATGGGTAGGTATTGCCTTTCTTATGGAAGTGTCAGTGCTTTCAGCACTTATCTTTAACGACCAAATACATTACTGTACACCATGTGTTTGCCAGCATGTCTAGCAGAGTTAGCAGGCACAGAGTAAGTGCTCATACACTCTCCTCAGTCACTGCCTTGCACGGTCAGAAGGCAACGTGGCTACCACAAAGTAGCAGATACTATTTTGTGAATAGGTACTTTTGTGAATATGTATTTTAATTCTTCCATGCTGTCAAAATGACTTTTATAAGGACTAAAACTTCTTAATTCGTTTCAGAAAATTGGCTTAAGATCTTAAAAAAAAAAAAAGCTTTATTTTTGATCAATGAAGCTTTAATTACTGAAGATTTTAGAATCTTAAGATTTAAGTTAACTCAATGAAATCTACTGAAATTAAAAAAAAAAAAAAAGCCTGCATGAGTTTAATCACTAATTATTAAAGTTTTAGTGGTTTAAATCCATATCCTCCCAAACAAGTTTTGATCCTTTTTAGAAGATTTTGCAGGATTCTATATCCACCTTTACTAATCCAGTTGCATTTAATTTGGTTGCCTAAGTGAATTTAAGATACACATAAAAGCATATAACAACCAAGAATCATTTATTTCTCCTCCTCTCAGCTGCTTAAATCTTAATCTTTGAAATGATACAACAAATAAAAAAGATGACAAGACTGCCACGTAAGACAGCAAACGTTTTGCACTACTGATTAATTGCACCATTTCTTCCCACTCATATTCCAGGCTTTATATTGGTTTACACTGTGTCACAGTAGCTTTGAGTAACAGAAGAAAAACAGAACCTGTTATTTCTCAAACTGAAGACATATCTACACAAAGAACAATCTTTCCTGAACATGCAAATCAGCTGTCATGTCGGCTGGCTTTCAGGTACAATTATCAATTTAAACCCTGTATATAGATGAAGAGAATCATTTCACAAATGGGGAAATGATTATTTAGGTGTATTAAATTTATTTTTGCACAAGGGCTTATCTTCAATCACAGAGCAAAACTAATGATAAGAGGAAGAAGAGATCTTAGTGTGCCAAGCAAGAAAAGCAATTGATAAAGTTATTTTAATCACTGTGAAAGGATCAAGCACCATTTTATTGTTTTGGTTGGGAGCTAGACGTGGTAACACACTCCTTTTGTCACTCCTGAGCTGAATGGTCAAGCTCCTCAGCTCTTAACCCTCTTGGTGGTTATAATCAAAAAACCCAAATGCCTGGGCTTCTTTCCAGTTCAGTTTCACTTCTCAATGACTCTTTGCATTTACAAGGGAGCAGTAGCAGGGCACTAGAACCACTGAAGTACATACGTAAGAATGTGTTATGCATAACATACATAAGCACCATTCTTTATAATCCAGTTCCTACTTCCTCTAAGGACTCCTCAGCACCATCATTGCCTTTCCATCTTGTAGCTTTAAAGCCTTTTTCCGTGACTGTTGCTTTTTAGAACACCTTGGTCTCATGTGGGGAGTTTTCATAAATTACCAGTCCCTCCTACAGTCTTTCAGATGAGGTTTTCCAAAACTTCTTGAAACAATTAATCCCCTATTACCTATCCCTAAAGCTAAACTTGTACCAAAGCAGGCCACTAGGTCCCCCTAGATACTCTTCTAAAACATTGCTCAATGACAACTACCAAAATTTCCTCAAATCTCATAGTCCTTTGAAGTGTTAGGAGCCCTCTGAGTGACTCTAATTTGCACTTTTAAGTTTCTCATCATTTGTGATTGCTTATCTTCAACAAGAGATTTTGATCCAGAAGAACATCTCTGCAAAACCATTTTATATTTACTTCTAGCTGACAGCAAAATAAAGATTAACTATTTTGGGCTGGTTTTCGGTCAGTCACGTCAGCCATGTTCATATAATGAGAATTGTCTAGGGTATAGTGTTCTACTTTGAGAATATTGTGCAGTCTCACTGAACGCAAACTGTATCACAGCTACTATTTTGTACTTATTCAGAGTTGTTCACCCTGTGAACAAACCAAGTCTGAATTTGCCATCATACTTAAACCTGCAAGTATGTATTTACAAAATATTTAACAACTTGTGTCGTTATTTCACAGTGGGCAAGTATTAAGTAATGGCTAGTCAAAACATATTCAAGCTCTCAGAAAGCTGGTGTCCACCAGGTTCTCAAACTCTCTCAATGGTTCAGAAACGATTTCATCTAGTTTGTGATCTGCTACAGGACAAGTGTCATTAGCCTTTGTAATTTTGACATTGAAATAATCTTCAACCTATTTCTCTATTTTGAAATGCTTGTCCTTTTATTGTTTTAATAATTAGCTACAATCAGCTTGGGGGGGGGGGGAAGATGAACAAAAAAATCAAACAAGAAACAATTCTTATCATAATCCCTTATTTGTTTAATAAAGGACACAAATAAATAATATCAATAAAGGATATCATACAGTACTTTTGAAGGCTTTTCTTCTAAAACTGGAAAAAAGATTAAAAAAGGTAGATGATACCTAAGTAGATTCAAACGTGTGTTGTTAAAGTAACAGTATTTTAGCAGCATTAAGCACTCATCTGGAAATTCTGGATCTAGAATCTCAGGTAAAATTCATTCATGAAAATAAAGCTTAACTTTGCAACAAACAAAGGCATTTTAGGTTTCCCATCCTACCCTTGAACTAAGGGCACTGGACTGTAGTGGATCTTAGTTTGCATCTCCTACCAAACAGGATAATATTTGCTTTCAACATTCACAATAAATACCTATAACTCAACTGAGCTTTAAGTTTATTGTTGAGACTAGAAATAATAGAAAGTCCAGGTTCATGTTTCTAAGTGATTGTTAGATGATAAAACCTTAGATGTGAGTAATCTTTTGCATTCTTCGCCTAATGCTATTTGTTGCTGTAGTTCTCAGATGAAGATAGAAAGGAATTCAGCATGTGAGCAACCATTAGTATCCTAAACGACGCAGTTCAAGTGTCAGCTCAACTTACCATCTGCCCTACCAAAAGAAATTTTAAGCCTATGAGCCTAAGTTGTTGGAGGCAATGCAATTCACAGCTTTAACGACAGATTTTTAGACATCCCTCCTAAAGCAGATCTTTAATTTTCAAAGAAAGTGGCACTACTGCATTTCCATAAACTTATAATCACGATAGAGAAAACCTACCCATTTTTTACTCTATAATTGCAGAAGATCTTAGTGCTGACATGCAAAAAAACAGTTACACAACAGATATTGATTACATGGTACTGAAATATCAAATATGGCTGTTTTAATCAAAAGGATAAAAAATTCATTTAATCTTCCTCATGGTTATTTCTGAGGAAAAAGGAATCTGAGTGGGAAAGATTTTTGTATATTCTTATAAATCCTAATTAATTCCAATTCTTCCATCTGTGACAAATCTCTATATAATTTGACTTGAAAAATGAAAATTAGTCAGATTAATGCTTGTGCTGTTCAGCAGAAGAAATGGATGACCATGAGTGTGCCCTAAAGGGAACTCGTGAATTCTGCTACAACATAAACATTCAGACTTGAAAAGTTGGTCGCTGGTTAGCCTACATATTACACTTCCACATTAAAACCAAAAGTTGCAGTTGGCCTGCACACAGAACGTTTATCATAGTCTTATTTCCTTTCACCAAGGACATTGGTAAGACCACTACTGACCTAAAAACACAAGGAAAAAGTGGACAAGAATCATGCTTGATATTTAAAATATATACAGATATGTAATTAAATCTTATATGGATATCACAATATTACTGTCCATACATGTCATGAGTAAAGAGACATCTTTAGGTTTTAAAATACACAATATATACACCACTCTTCAAATCACCTAGAATATATGGAGAGAAGTCAACATTACTATTTATTTACTTATTAACATGGACAATAACTTACACTCAAGCAATATAAAAATAAGAAAATATATTAACTCAATATTTAATAAAACACATGATTGAATATGACACTGTCACAGTAACTAGTGAGTTAAAACAAGATTTTCATTTCTCCCCACAGAATTTGTATTACGTAAAATACAACTCACTTTTTACCTATCAGACTCTTCCATTTTCAAGACAGCTGACTTGAATTATCACACTAAAGGTTCTACTTCATTACATAGTGCACACACACACAAAACTAATTATATCATATTTTCCTTTGAGGAAAATGGCCATCACTGATAAATGACATTATTAAAAACATCAGAGATAAACTTGGGATTTACAAAAGTTTCTAACCAACCAAAAAACGAGAAAAAGTATAAACATCTGATAAACTTTTGTTTGTTGGATACTGCTTTTTTCTTCTCCAAAATCTTTTAGATTAAGCACATTGACCAATGAGAAAATAAAAGTGTAGTATGTTGAAACATTGTTCATACTAAAAAACTAAAATTAATCAGTTAGAATTGAGTCTGCTCATTTAATTTTGTGATCACTTAAGGGAAAAAAAATGACTTTTTGACATTAAAAATACATTTAAGGATGATCTAATACATGGCCACATGAAATTCATTCAGTGAGTACATTTGCATGTGGATGTAGCCATACATTTGTATGAGCACACACTTCCACCAACAACTTCTTCAAAACAATGATGTCCCCCAGATATTAATACAGATGCAGCAAACTCAACATAACTTACAGTTCAGCAGCTTAAATCCCATAGATATTTGTACATCCTGTCAACTTTTCCACCAGATGATTTCATAAATCCGATACCAAGTCTGTCAAGCCCTTTAAACTAGTATCGAGATTTATCATAACTTTAGTGCACTGTTCCATAATTTTCTGGGGAAAAAAAATCTCTAAAACATACAATCATAACTATAATTAACTCTGTGTAAGGTTGGCAAACAGACATCAAAATACCAACACCTGGAGGTAATTACCACAACCTAAGTTAGCAGCATTTTTCAGTGGAGTTCCTGAGATGTAATACTCTAATCTATAACTATATTGAAATAACTGATGCTAAATCAACTTGAAAAGGCTCAAATATTGAAAGTTTTCATCAAATTATTAAAAACTAGGATCAGCTCTGTAAAAAAAGTTTTGGTTGAAAAGATACTTGTTTGGCATCTCCTGCTTGTACTCTCTATTTTATAACTCAGCCTTCATTCTAACACAAGTTACAATATTGCTAACTCCAAAATTAGGTTTTCCTAGAGTTTTTAATCCTTTAACTGCAATAATTTGAAGTACCCCTTTTAATTCCTGAAATAAAGTTATTTGAGCAGGGGACCTTATGCTTAGGAATTACTTATAGCCAATTTACAAGAGCAGCATAGCATTTAAAACAGAAGTATTTAAAACAGAAGTACCTATCTTAAGAATATTCTTGAACAGCAGCAGCTTACAAAATACCAGATATTAGGGGAAAAAAATCCAAGGCTTTTGTTGCATTTTGTAAGCACAGTTCCCTTATTTCTTGGTGCCTTTTTAGTACTTGTAATGTACGGGGAAATAAATGCACATTCTCTTGGTTCCCATACACTCGCTTCTTTCATTCAAAAAAAGTCACCACTCCAGCACTTTCTTTTGATGTAATTCTCAAATGACCTTTCCCTTTGAAATCAAGATTTGTTTTGCAATTTAGCTGTATTTCTAAGTATTTCTAATGTAGCATGATAGTATCTTCTCACTTTCCAGCTCTATGTAGCAACTTACCAGGAGAGCGAGCACAGTAATTCATGCAAGTTCTGTAGGGTTTCTCAAGAGCGTGTCTGTTCACAGTATCAGAATCTAGCGCTTCTGTATCCTCAGCTTTTTCTCCATGTGACATACAATTTAGGGACACGATTTCTGGATGTTCAGTTAGCGTGACGTTGTTCTCTAATAGAGCATCGTTGGTTGGAATAGACTTCTCCCTACTTTTCTCAGAAGCAGCATGAAACTTATAGACACCTGCATCAAGTGTCTCTATTTTATCTAAAGAGTCATTGCAGTAAACTTCAGGAGGCTTCTGTGATTTCTTTGGTACCAATATACGCATCTCATTTGCATTAGATGATGAAAAGTAGTCTTCATAAGACGCCTCCTCAGTGCACAAAGGCTTGTTATATGTAGTTATTGCTTGCAAGAAGTCCTTTTTAGACCCTGATGCACCTAATTCTGAGGTAGACAATTTCAAATTAGATCGTACTTTTGGTTTTTTCTTCCTTTTGTCTTGAAGAGCACAATCACTTATGTCAACAGGAAAACTACAACCAAATGAACTTACATTTTGGTCTTCACTGCTCACTGGTGAATCAGAGTGACTGCTAGTCAAAGCAGCAGTAGTATTTAACTGAAATATTTTTTCAGGAGTAACATCATCCAAGTCCTTAATTTGAAGAAGTGAACTTTTGTTTGCAACGGAAGGGCTTGCAGCATTTTCACGAATCTGTTTTTTGTTTGGAAACTTTTTAAAGTCTTCCTTTTCTGAATGCCATTTACCATCCAAAGCGTGCTGCGAAATCCTGTTTTTACTTAAGCATCTCTGGCTAGGTTGCTTTGGGGTTAAGATCTTCTGGTCATAGCTACATGAGGGAGAATTCACTGACCCACTCATGGAAGTATGTCTGTGACTCGGAGTATTACAGATATGTTCAGCTACCTCTGTTCTCCGTCTTTTTAATTTATCTGTTCCCCAAAGATCATCAAAACTTGAATTTAAGCAGTCTTCCATCTGTTTTTCTGCAAAGTACGAAGAGCAACAAGATAAACATTTAACATAGCAAAAACAGTTTGAAATTTCTTAGTAAAACAAATATGAAGTTACTGACAGAATTAAACAAGTATCTAGCCATATATGTCTAAATTCTGGCTAAGTTAATCACAAAAATTGAACAGAAAATGGATTAGACAAAAATCAAGTTCTATGTTGTCAAGGAGTAAAAAGTCATCCCCAAATTCTCTTCTACTTCTTTAAAACAAAGTAATAGGAGGAACTCATTCTTAACTCCGTGGAGAAAAATAGCATAGTGAACACATTTACTTTGATAAAGACAACTATAATAATAACGAACATTAAATAAGTATTTTTGCTACCACAATATTACCATCACCTCTTATTTTCCCTAGAGTTAAAATGAAATTAAATACAACATAATACTGCCCCACATACATCAAAACAGTATATTAAAAAAATTGAGTAAAAAAAATATATTATTTCATACAGCCATTTTCATGAAGCAATTTTACAATGAAATAGGGGTGACATGGGATCTATTCGTAGCTCTTTGCAAAATTTAACTTTGGAACAGGCTAGAACCTATAATTATTTAGAATATGTATTTAAAAAACATCTCTCCTATACTTTAAGGTCCTGCATTCTAATATATATTGCAACCAATATTTATATTAATATGCACTGGGGGGTGCAAAGCTGCAGCAACACTCCTTCGGTAATTGCTCCTGTAGGTTTTAGAAGTCTCAACGATATTTGCTTGCTAAATATAAATGGTACCTTTAAGTATATGGTGTAGGTAGCTAAATTCAGAAAAATGAAAGACAGATGTTTAAAGTTACATGATCAGACAACCAAAACGACAAGCAAGTTGTCATTTATATCCATTTAATTCACATCCTCTATTTAGAGTGGATTCCTCAACTGTTAGCCATTACTAACTAATATACTCTCCTGTGTCTCACAAATGCAAACGGAAGAATCACCATCATAACAAATGCAGAAACTGTGCTGCAACTCGTAAAAAGATAGGCAGGTTTTTTCTTGACAAAAATCACACTGCACAGTCAAAACGTTGGGAACAAACTCAAGATAAAGCTCTTAGATAACGTCCAATCTTATCAGCACTTTATCAGCACATGATTAATTCAGCAAGAAAAAGAGTTTGTTGGCACTGATATGCTGCTTCCAAAATTGAACCACTTACTCCATAACACTCTATTAAGAAATACCATTGAGCCTCTATATAATTTTTCTCCTTTTTCTCATTTAAGACACAGTGGCAAAACTCCTGTATGATGCCAATAAAATATAACATTTGAAAACACTTTCAGCTATAACTTACTACCATGATAGAACAGAAAACTAGTCAGGCCACCCAAGGGCCCCCTCATAATGAAATCTAAAAGCTACAGTCAATCACTAGTATCTGTCTGCTGTTCATGTTTCACACCAGCCACACCAGAGAGATATGAAGTTTACAACAGCAAGAAAAAAATGAATAAAGATGCTTGTTTATGCATCTCAACCACCTTCAGAGAAGCAGTCTCCATTAGGTCCTACTACTGAGATGAAACAGGCCTAGCTTCCTGAGCCTGTTATCAAGAACCTTGATAACACGAACTATTTAACTCATCTGCAACCTTAAAAAAAGAAATCAAAAGCTGACTTATTTTTATTCTTGTCATATGCACTTTTGTCTTCACTTGCGGAATATTTAAGGCTAGCTAACACATTTGGTTTTCTTCTAACTCCAAATTTTTCCATTGCCTTCATCCACTGTCTTCAATAAAACCTTCCATATCTGCATTAACATGCTGAACAATGGTCTTCATCTTTTTTTACCTCCTAAGTCATACTGTTGAACATACACATTGTGTTCTATACAAGACCACTGCAAGAACAAAAACCCTCATAGGACAAGCTAGATGTGAATGGGGTGAGGAAAGCAGGGCCAATGAACCAATGAATCCAGCAGTAACACAGGGAACTTACACTAAGTGATCTCTCATGCTCCATTTACCCTAATTTAGCTCTACTACCTTATCAAGTTAAGAAAACTGAAATACTTCAACTTTAAACGACACAGCAGACAAATTCCTATTTCAGTTCCTATATCACTGCACATTCTAAAGTAAAATACAGGAATAAATTTGCATTAGTTACCTGGCAATGCATCTGCTGAACCCGCTCTGATGCGGGCTGGCAACTGGCTGTCTTTGTCTTCTTGTGAGGCACATGGAGTGGTTGGAGACATCTGCGAACCTAGAAATTCATGAAAAAAGATCCGTTAGCCTCACCTGTGAACAGTCTGGTTTTCATAGCATCTAATCACATTTCAGACAGCTCAGTGGTAAGAGATGAGGGATTGCTTTATGAACTGTAAACATACAAACACTTAGACTGCTTAACAAAATACCAACAAAAAAGCCTTTACAAAGTCTGAAATTTTTAGCCAACTTCCGGAAAACCCAGGACCATTTTTTTTCTCCCCCAAAACAGGAGAAGGGCATTTCTAACCCATTTGAGCATTTTTAACCAAATAAACTGTCAAATTCTGCAATAAGTTGTAACGCCTTGATATAGCAGAAATGCTTTTCAAAAATTTTGAAGGTATTACCTTAACACTTCAGAAGAAAACATACACGCCATGCTAAAATAAATTAGGTTTAATTTCTTATCCATGTCACTGGATCTCTACATTCTTTCTATATCATTTTTTGAAGTGATAAACTCAAATTGTAGCTGGCATGGATTTTTTGCTGCTTCAAATATTACAATATTATCTGTATTTATTTATTTTTATACTAAACAACACAATTTAAACCTCAGTCATGCTTTTACTGAAAGGTAACGCAAACACTAGCAGAGAACAAATATCTGCGTCCAAATGAGTTGAAAGCTGAAATCTAGTCAAAATTCAAAGCTCCTCGTGAATTATACAGTTCTCTGGATTTGTTCAACTGGGTCTATTTCTAAACTCCACTCTTCAGTACCTAGAGATATGACTTATGAGTTTTGGGCTCCTTTTTAAGCTGTTGGCCTGGAAGCACAGAAGTACTCTTAAGTACTGAAAAATCTGCTTATTTGTTAAAATAAATACCA
>VZSV01000073.1:3485009-3545039 GCA_013398735.1 Nothocercus julius | reverse complement strand
GGGGCCGGCCGTTGTTGGGCGACCGTTGTGGCCGTTGTTGGGCGGCGATGTGGGACGGTGCTCAGGGCTGCTCTCGTTAGCTGAGGGCCCCTGAACTTTTCACTACGGGAAGTAAACCCGTCCGAAAAGCGCTTCGGGGTTTTAGTGCCGGAAGGTCGGAGCGTAAACCGGAGGGAACTAGAAGCTAGAACACTTGATGTCTAGACCAGGAAAAAATTATATGTTTTTTTAATAAAATAATGAAATCAGGCAGCTCGAGTGGATTTACAATGAGAAAGAACCAACAGAGCTTTTTGAAGGGAAGTTGTGCTTTGCAGCTCAGTTAGGCAGTTTAGCAGTACAGGACTTGACCAAGATCATGTCCCAAAGTGTAAGTTGGTGCTGCTCCAAAATGTGTGCTCTTCTCGTTTCTTCATCTGTGAACAGAAAACAGAGAAGCAAAATGAACATCACACATAGCTTCCATGTGAAACGTAATCTTTTTTACACAAAGACTTTACAGCTTGAGAAAGAAATGGCAGGAGGAGGATGTCCTAGAGGTCTCCCGAAGCACGAATCCTATGGAGAAAGCTAACATGGAACGTCGTGTTCCTCGTGAGAAGCAGTGGGCATCAAATGAAACAAGCAGATGGTGTCTCCAAAGAGATTTTTCACTTTGTGCCTAGTTAACCTGTGGAAGGGTGTGCTGAGTGCTGACAGACTACAGAGGTTCTGGAAGCAAATTCAGCAAACTCATGAAATCCAGTTTATGACTATTAAAAATACACAAACCACCTCTACCTCAGTAAATCCCAGGCTGAAAAGCCTTTTTCTAGGCATCTGTATCTGCTGTTGAAGAGAGAATAGGCTAAATAGGCTTTGATCTTGTCCTCGTTTTCATGGACAGGCTCAAATCTCAAATTTTGCCCCCTCAGAGTCTACTTAGCTATATTGATACTAACAAAGATGTGTAAATCTAAATATATCATATTTTAGCATTGATAAAATCTGTTTGATTTCTAGGACATAAATACGACCCTATCTATCTGACTTACGTGGAGCAAATCCAAGTAGCTCCATCTTCTGAATCTGTGTCAGACTTTCACATGTGTATTCACTATGTGAACAACATGACCAATGAATATATGTCTCTGTGTGTATATATGTATGTATATTTAATTATACAGATTAGTTATACAGATACTAGTGTATAGGCCATAATGAAATATTATTTCTAGGGAGGTTCTCAACCTTGGCTCAAGTGAAGTCTTAATGCAGTGTCTGTAAACACCACTGGTCTGAAGCCGATTCTAGAAGAGGAGGTAATGGAGATTTAAACATACCATTCTGTTCTCAGTACCATCAGAGATAAGCTTTTGTGCTTGATAAGAGTTCTGAAGTGCACAGAGATAAGAAGATGAAGCAGCTGAAGAGGTAGCATTTAAATCTCTCAAAGTGAAACTCTGGTCCCACTGAAATTACTAAGAGCCTTGTCATTGAATTAACATTTCCTTAGATTCAGGACCATTCCTATATTAGATTATATTTATGGATAGAATAAGTAAATAGCTGTGAGCCTTTCAGTGGAGTTTGAAAATGCACGTAATGAAACTACGGGGTTCATAAAATTAGTAAGCAGATCAAATTCTGCTGTGCATGTGCAAATAGCATTAGTTCATAAATTGGCCACATCTCTGTGGATTTGCGTGGGGATAGGAAACTGCAAAATTTTTGATGATTCGTAATTGCCTTAAGCTGATTTATGAAAAGGGTGATCCTATCTTCACTATACCTGCAAAAATTATGTGTTTTTATGAACAGTTTTCAGATGAGTCAGCAGGTTTAGTAGTTGTTCAAAAGAGAGTTTAAAGAGAAATAAGCTAAAATGTACCACCAAAGCTGTATGCTTTGATTCTCCCCTGCTAGACACAGGGAAGAGTAGTGGCTACAAGAGCATGGAACAACTCACTGTCAGAGCAGAGAAGGAGGAGCACTGCACTAGGGGCACCAACCTTTGTTATTAAATGTGTTCAATATCAAAAGTATCCCGTGAATTTACAGAGCTTGTAATAAACTGCTAAAGTTTTGACCTCACTGTTCACCTCCAGCTGCATTCTGTGATGCTGACAAAACTTCAGATTTCCACAGGTGGGTAATACCTATCTGTTTCTGTGCCAGTGTTGTCTCTCTGTTTAAATAGTTCCTTTTCCTCCTGCCCAGTACTGACAGTAAAGCAGTAATATCTTTTTCGCAGTTTTACCAATTTGAACACATCAAGCTGTTTTAGCTTTTGTGATGTAGGGAACTGTTGAAAATGGCAACAAATGGAGTGGAAGCCAACTTAATGTAAGTGCTCTCCTGCTAGGCTTGTTAGGATTGTGGATTTCATGGTGTCTAAAGTCACTATTTTCCTACTAGATTCCATAAACTGTAAGATTAACATGGTTTCTCTACAGACTCATATGGCATGCAGTTTAAAGATTGCTGCACTGTGAAGAAATGATTTTACAGGTTGTATTATATCTAAAAAAGAACCACCAGCAGAAGGTGCATTTCACTTGTCCTCCTGATCAAAAAAAAAAAAGTCAACATCCCAAGGAATCCTTTGAATAGCAAATGTAACTCAGTCCTAAAAATTTCTAAAGATTTACTAACCATTGAAACAATCTTGAACAACTTTAAAAACGCTATAGTGCAATAGTTTTCCCAAAATAGGTAAAATATATATATAAAAAAGAGTTGTATTCCCAGTAATTTCTTGGATAATTCAAAAGATTCCCTTCCCAAATGGGAAGGAATCTTTGAAGCTTTGTAAGGCTGTAGCGGAGACAAGTTTCATTTCTCTGAAATGGAGTTCAGATGATGGGATATGAATTGCTCCCTAAGACCTAGCATCGAGCTATGTAAAAGTTAGCCAGAGCAATTAAGAAGGAATGTTATTATTGAGTATAATCTAACATTATGTATTATCAGCAGGTTTTGTTGGTTTGTTTTGATTGACTTATTTCTAACTTGAACAAACAGCAGCTTTAATCTTTTTTTTATTTATTCTTTTTTTCCAAGTTTCCAAGTGTTAGCTCTGAATCCCAGATAAACTGAAAAAGTGGGTGCATGTTACATCTCTCTGAGTAGCAAATCCCAGCTGGTCAATTTGTGTATATCAAACTTGGAAGGTTGTGCAGCAGAATGTACTTGGGAGGTCAGCTCTCTTAGCTAGTGGGTTCCTTGGCCATTAGAGACAGAGACGTGAGGAAATCCTTGGTGCAAATCGCACCTCGCCTGCTTGAAGGCAGCAGCAGCAGAAAGCCTCCTAATAGGTCTGATGGCCACTTCAACCATCGTAGTCTCCTCTAAGAAAGCAGCCTCCGCGTTTTCTCAGTAGCCCTGGCAGCTCTTGCTACTGCCTGTTCCACTTTGAATGTGACTTTCCTAGCACACAAGTAGCACACAAAACTGTACCCAGTGTTCCAGTACCCAGTGTTCCAGCTGCCATGTACCTCATACTCGATGTCTAGATATACTTTGCAATATCCATCCTAGGATCATAGGAACCTTTTTAAGGAATACATAGCTATTCTGTAACTGAGTAATATTTTCAGCTGATGAGCTTCCAAATTGTAGTTCCCTGCTTATTAGTTTCCAATTTCACCCCATTCCAATCTGTTGGGTCATCTTTTTCTTTTTTTTTTTTTTTTTTTCCTTTATCCTCGTCTGCCTTTATTTTAATAAAGCCTTTTTTCAGGCCATCTGCAGATTTCATTAAGACGTACTTTCTTCCATGGTCATAATGAGATAGTAACTCACTGGATCTTAGCTGTATCTGAGACTTAACTGAAGCTAAGACTGGATCTTAACTGCCTATTGGGGACCTCCATTACAAACTTTAGTTGTCCCTCTACTACCTTCCCCACTTAAGAATTACTGAGCAAAGCTCCTCCTTCTTTTCTTCTTCTCTAGTACTTAACCACATATCAAATGCTTTCTTGAAGTGATTTAGATTTGTTAGGTTTCTCTAAAAAAAATTTTCTTATCAAAGAGAAGTGCTGTGTTAAAGCAGGAATCTATCAAGCAGGAGTCCTAATCTGTGCCATTAACATTTTTTGTCCCTTCTCTGTGCCATGCCTTGCTGTTGAAACCATTTTTCTTTATTTATCCTAGTTGACAAAAGAGTCAATGGAATCACTTGTGAGCAGTTTGCAGAAGGAAGATGTCTTTGAGCCCTGGAATGGTCATGTCCAGCTGGTGAGAACTAAATTTTGGTGATGGACAAGGGAACCAGCCCAAAGCAGTACTAATATAGCTCAAAATAGGACAAGATTAGCAAAAGAATACTCCAATAATGCCATTTTCCATACCGTCTCACACCTACGTTGGTAGGAGTAGTTGCATTGTTGTAAATAAGATATAGGAGTCATGGATCAATAGTGTCAGGGGCATCCTAGTCTCTGCCTCTGCACAAACAGAATGCCTCCTGAGACAACCAGCAGTAGCTTGTTTGTTTTCGTGTTTCGTCATTTAAGTGTTGCTTAAAAAAGGATGTTTTAGCATTGCACTTCTGTCCTCCAGAGTAATTCAATCTAAGAGGAATTCCTCTTAGATTATCTCTTAGTTTTCCCTATCTTTTAGTATGTATTATGTTAAAACAAAAAGTGTACTTTTTTTTTTTTAACATTGCAAATGGATTTTTGTGAGCAATATTGAAAAAGACTGTTGCATAAGCTTGTCAGATAGATATGTATTTATCATTGTCAAAACCCTTTACTGATAGCCTCACTCCTTATTTGTGTTTGACAGTATATAGAAAAATTATGACGGACATTTATTTCTTGTCACAACGAAAATTTAATATTATGGATCATGTAATCTTATAAAATTGTTAAATATTTTCATCAATGAGAAGTCTTTGTTCATTTTCTAATGCTGGTGTTCACAATCAAGAAAGTACCATGTACTAAGTATAAGGCCTTCAGAAAAGGAGACTGCAGTTCACTTTTTTTCAGATGAGGCAGTGACACCGATTTTATTTTTTCTTCCTACCCTGCAATTTAAGAAATCATCCCTGTTAGTTCCGCAGCTAATCTGCTGACACAGCACTAGCTTTATTTTGAGTTTGTGAAATGCTGATAATAGGATAGAGACCTACCCTTGTAAGCTTCAACTCACCCAGCAAGACACCTCTTTGACATACTGTGCCCCCAAAAGGCCTAGCATGAAAGAAAAACACAGCACCATGCTGAAAAATAACAGCCCATCTTATAATTGAGAGCATGACTTGACAACATGCTAATAAACAGGTGTCTGTGTTGTTCCTGCTGGTGTGGAAAGCTTGCACATCTGTCCTCCAAAGAGCTTTCACTGCCTGCTGTTCAGGCTGTGGTAGCAGCTGTAGCTGGATGGGAAAGCCAGGTTATCTGACCTCGGTGGTAAAATTCTGCAGTGAAGTTGTGTGATACCTCTAAGCAATGCAGAGCTGGGATACTGAGCATATGTGGCTTGCTCTTCATGTAATTCTTTATGGACGTGCAGACCTGGACTATGGAAGACAGCATTAAGGAAAAGCTTCCAGCATGCTTCATGATTCTGCTGTGCTTATTTGGCAAAGCAGTCCAAAAGAGACTTTAAAATCACCTTCCCTTTGGGTGTCTTCAGGTAGATCTTAGTGATCCATGTGAGACCCTTTTTGATGAGGTCTTTACCTGCTGCTGTCTGCTCCGGAATGGAGTCATGCCTTGTCCTGGTTACTGTCATCACTGGAAAGTCTCAGCCCACCACACAGGCTTGTCCCTATGAGCTCGGAAGAGGCACAGTGGAGATGAGGAACCCGAAGTACCTGCTCAGAGGAACAGACACCCTCTCTGGCTTCTCCCAGGGGAGTACTGGCCCCATTACTCAGGTGTGAAAACCAGCAAGATGAGTCCTGGGAGCAGGACCCTGGAGACAGATTCAGTCCGAGGGAGTTACTACCTGGGGCCATGGGACACATTATGGGATGCAGGGGAAGAGCATTTAGGCATTGCACAAGAGCTATTTTGGGATGTTTAGGTGAGAAACCAGAGATGGAGAATGGAAGAGATATAGGTAATTGGGGGAAGAGCATACATGGGAAGCTAGAGGTAAGAAATAACGGAAAGGACCAGTTTCATGTAAAATGGGGCAAGCTAGTAGGCTTGTCTAACTGTGACCTGTACCTCATCATCACAGCCTCCAACTGTTTCTCCAGGGTGAGAAACTCCACTCTGTGTGCATGTGTGTGTGAGGTCTCGGTGCCAGCAACCAGATTCTGACTATGGGTCTTGGGGCCCTGTGTGCCTGCGGTGCCCGCAACAGGAGGGAGAGAGGGTATGCAAGCCAGTGTGTGATCACTGCTGAACATGAAGTTGGATGAGCTGGCAAGTTGCTAAAGTGACCTGTGAGCCAGGTGTGGATGCGCATCTCTAAAGGTGAGATCAAAACGGATTTGGCTATTGGAGAGACGAGGGGAATCATGGCCAATGTGCCAAAGGAACTGTAGGGTCCGGACGTGGGGGCGGGAGGAGGGATCGATTGGGAGAGTGAGTGTGTGTGTGTATGTGTGTATGTCTATAGGAAAGGATCCTCAGTACATGTGTGTGCGTGTGTGTGTGTGAGGAGGTCTGTGCTAGAAACTGGAATGGAACTGCAGGCCTCGGGGCCTTGTATTTTCAGTTGCCAGAAACTGGGAAGACTGGATCCAGGAGCCACCTAACTGGGGTGCGTTGCGTGTCCTAGTCCTCTTACTAGATGGATCTACACTGTGCATACCTATATGTGTATATGCATGCATCCTACTAATGGACTTTCCTGGTACTGTTTATTCTTTGTGTGAGTGCTTTGTTGATGTGTGTAGTTGGTCATGTATGTATATATATATGTACATACATAGATTGTATATGTGTGTGTGTGTGTGCGCGCCTATGGGAAATACATACTCAGCCTTGCTACGCAAAGGAACTTGGGGTATGGAGCTGCATTAGCCTTATCTCTGTCAAGCTTGCAGATCTGACCTCTGCATAAACCCTGGAGCCATAAATAGGTAGAGACTCCAGCTGAGATAGATTAATAGATTAGATAAACTCTGACCCAGAATACATATTTTTAGTTTCTTAAATTCCAATTTGTGAGAGCTTTGATGCTGTAAGGAAGGAATTTCCTTAGGCAGAAATCCTGAGAGGTGCTCACTTTGTTGAGAGGAGGATCTACTACTGCTCATGAACAAGGAGACACTGGCCAGCAAGATCATAATAAATGGCGACTTTGGCTGTAGCAGCCATGTAATAGTGGAGTTCAAGATCCTGAGTGTAGGCAAGCTGAATACAGACCTTGGACTCCAGGAGTGCAGACTTTGTCCTATTCAGGGAACTGGTAAGTGGGATCCCATGGGAAGCAAGCCTGAAGGTCAAAGAGGCTCAAGAAAGGTGTTAGGTCTTTAAAGATGGCATCTTCCTAGTGTAAAAATGGTCCATTCCTATACTCAGGAGCTCAAGTAAACGTATCAAGAATCTGGCTTGTGATGAGTCTCAACTTGAGACCAGAATGGGCACCATGGACCACAAGAATAACTTTTATCAGTACAGTAACAAAGGTGCATAGCAGCAGGAGCAGAGGCAACCAGCTTCAGGAGTTGAGGAGGCAAGCTGCTTCAAGAGAGATTCTGTCTGGATGTACAAAAGAAAATCTCTACCATAAGAACTGGGGTCCTCCCTACTGGGAAGTTCTGAGTTCACGTAAGAAAAAAAGTTTACCATGAGGACAGCCAAACAGTGAAGCAGCTTGTCCAGAGACTTTATGAAATCCCAGTTCCTGGAGATTTGAAAGACCCAACTGGATAAAAGTCCCCAGCAAACTTGGTCTCAATTCATTGTTGACTGAATGAACTCCTAAAGTCCCATCCAAACTGATATATTCCCTAATTCTATGAATTTTCAGCTAGATCAGCTCCTGAATGAGGTTACCCCATGGCTTTTGAGCAACAGTACACCTGCAAGGCAGGGGATAGGTTCACATGGTTGAGGAAGGGGATGAAGAAGATCTGAATTAGACCAGTTTAGGATGAGTGGAACTTTCTCCTTAGAGCAGTCTATGACATTTTCACCTTATGCTGTATATAAGGCCACTATTGCAAATATGGAATAAAAATATTTTTCTATCCTTTCCCCCTTACAATCTGATGTAGGTGTCCCTGCTTGAGCAGGGGGTTGGACTAGATGTTCTCTAGAGGTCCCTTCCAATCTCAACCATTCTGTGATTCTGTGGACACATCAGCAGCGGTATTGCCCTCTTCCACAATGTTATAGATCACTTGTTTTTTAGTGCAATAAGTATTTTGTCAATAGCAATGACAGAGTCAAACAGGCTTTCAATTATCTAATGCCTTTTTGCTCTGTACATTCTGATAAAATCATTAGTCTGGAAAGTGAATAAAGTTTTTTTTTTTCATCTTGCTTGTCCATTTTCCCCCTTTTCATTGAATACATTTAAACGGTGTATAGAATAAGAGCTACAAAATGTTTTTGCATTCCTCTAGCTGTATTAGTTATTTTTATCTATTATCAAAGTAAGTGCATAAAAGATATGTGACAGAACTAGTTACAGCTCTTAGTACTGTTACATATGCAAGCAGTTAACAGCAAAAGGTGCTGCTATGAGCAGATGACAAATGTTAGATAAACATTAATTTATGACCATGTAGAACAAAGGCATTTTGATTGTTTCCAATGCTCATGATATGCATTTAGTTATCCAGAGGTTATATAAATCTTTTGTGTAATTCTGCTGAAGACAATAATGAATTTTGGATTATAAGGGAGAAGGTAAACAGCAGGTGGGGCTTTTGGGATTAGCCCATTTGCTTTTTAGCTTTTTGAAGATGGATTCAAATTTCTCTTTCAGTGAGGCACAGAGCCACAAAGTAAGGAACTTTGTCAAACTATCCAAAACATATGAAATGGGGTAAAAGGGCGCTCACAGGTGAGTGATCAGGGTCGTTATGTAATGCTTGCAGAATATTTGTGTGCATTATATGTATTATGACAGTGCTTTTGCTCTGTGGGCAGAGATCACTTCCTAGGGATTTGAAATATGAACAGTATTTGCTATATAATATTCCATGAATGTGGAAATTTGAAGTGACACATATATTTACTGGAAAAGCGCTGTAGATTCACAGATTGTAAAATATTGAAAGTCAATCATTGATAGCAGGACTATTATTTGACTCCTAAAAGATATCCCAAAGTTTTAGAGCAGAGCTTATTTTGGACAGAGTCTTGAGGAGAAGAAAGAGATCAGTATCCAGCTCCTCTGGCTATTGTGCTCTTTCACCTAATGTAGTGTTCCTGTACTGTGTAACACAAAACTAGGTACTTGCTATATCATTTCAATCTAATTCACATATGCTGTATCACCTTCTGTGAATAGATGTCTGCTGAAAAAGTTAAAAAGTTACTCTTTCTCACAGATCTACAGAGCAATATTACCTTTTGGAAAGTGGTTATTATTCATCTAGTGGAAATTTTTACATTGGTTTTGTAGGCTGGAAATTAAGACCTGGGGCTGGCGTGTTAAAGATTTCAAGGAAGGGACTCATAGGACAAGCACTTTGTGCATGAGTAGCAGACCCCAGACCCTTGACCAGACCTCACATGGTAATTTTACATGCCTTAATTTCAGGGTGGCTACTTTGGTGCACCAAACAGGTTCAACATTGCAGCACAACAGTTTGTGCAGTAACTGCCAAAGAGTAGCTGTCTTACCTGGAAGCGAGTAAATGGTTGATGATCCTTTCTTGCTGACTAATAAGATAATCTTATTTATGAGAGGCAAAATATGTATATAGATAGTTACAATGGCATGACAAATTCACTGCATGTTCATACTCTATGCTAACCTCCTTTAACTTGGAAACTTCCTGATACCCTTAGAAAACATTTTCCAGATTTCTCTGAAACAACACACTGAGATGCTTGGATTGAGCATCTGGAACTGTTAATTAGTTTGAAAACAAAATCGGTCTAAACCTGACATTCTCAAGAATGGCAGAATATTGAGATGCAATTATTTTGAAGGTGAAATAGGCTTAAGAAATTATCCCTTCCCTGCACACATTAATAGCATTGTTGTTTGCTGCGCACGCTGTGTGGCACTACAGCTGTTGGATGCTCATGCCGTATCGTTGACTGTGTTCTCATTTACTGTTTTCCGCCAAGCCCCATTTTTCCGAGAGTGTTATTTCAATTTAGTGATCTGATTTACAGCAAGTGGGAGGGTCCAGAAGAAGCTGTTGGGGATGAGAAATTTTTGAGTGGGCTTCATCATTAAAAACAGCATATTATGAACTACCGCCTCATTTTTGATCGCAATGTTACAGGAGTCCTGTGGTCATTACCGTATTTAGTGGCGATCCCAGCTTTTCCCAGGCTGTGACCCTATGTCACATGAGAAAAAAAAAAAAAAAATCAGGACTTTTTTCCCATCTGGTGTCAGAGAATAAAAGGAAAGTTGAATCACCTGTCTGTGATCACAGCATCAGGATCACGACATGCAGACTGTGAACCAGGTTGTGGCAAATATTGATGAAGAAGTTATGTTTTATTAGTGAAGACAGGAAATGTGCATCATTTGGAAGAAAAAATATCATATAATAATAAAAAAAAAAAAGGTTCTCCTAGCAAAACAAATGTTCTGAGTTTTAGCAAATTAAATTAAATCCATCACATCACAGAAAGAAGCACACCAGAATATTATTCTTGCATGAATTTCTTGCTGAATATTCTTGCTAATCAATGCTTCTGGTTACAAACAGAAAATCAGGAGTGCCATTAATCTGAAATGTTTCAGGGAAAGCAGTTTCTTCGTTGAATTTAAAAAGTCACCTAGAAACAATAGGAAACACAGCTAACAATTTTTGCGTGGTTTTATTTTACATCATGAGGACAGTGCTCTTTCTCTCTTGCTCTGAAAGCAGACTGTCTGATCAACAGAGGTAAAGATTTTGTTTAGTAAATTCAGGGATAACAAAATGATTCATGGATAATGACTTAAGGGTCATTAATGAATATGAACAGGTACCAACAGGGTTGAGAGAGTTAATGTAAATGTTTTTATTTTTTATTGTGGGAAACCTAGAATGATATATTTTCAAGATGTCAGGAGATGCATCTGTTTTTTCAGTTTGATTTAATCATTTCTACCTCCCTGTAGCATAGGAATGTTATAAGAATTAATTAGTTAATGTTCATTGCTTTTCTTTCTAGGTGCCCTCGTGTCCTTTCATACTAAGCAGAAATATTTCAACTCAAGTTTCATTGTTTCAAGGGGCTACAATTTATTGTGGTAAAATGATGCAGCTCTGCAGTTTTGACCAGGAGGTCAATCTGAACTGGAGTAAACAGGATGAAGTTGTACGTATTCTTTAAAGAGACTGAGCTTTCCTCTCTCGCCAACAGCATTTGCAACAGAGAAAGAGGAAGCTGAGAGAGCAAGAGGGTTTCAGAAAAAAGAGAGTAGCAGGGAAGAAACATGGCTGAAGTCCAGGTAGGATTTTTAGTAAGGAAACAAGTTTTTGGCAATGACTGCTGGCCACCACACTTTGCACAAATATTTTTACAAAAAGAAAAATATCTTAAAGACATTTTTTTTCACTAAAATAAAAAAGGGAACATCAGCCATTTAATATCTTACCAAACTGGCTGATTGCACTTACAATGCAAAAACATTTGGCTGTATGAATTCTGATTTAAATTCCTAAACATTATACAAAGGAGAGATGGACTTTCCTCAGTAGCAACAATGAAATATGTCAAATGTTGTTTGTATGCTGAACATACAGTGCACAAGCATGCAGTGCCAAATGGATGTTAATATTTTATGGCACTAGGAGTGTTGTCCTCAGTCCTTCCTGACCACCAGCAACACCACCTCCCTCTGTCACATGAAAGAGGTCAGTCTCTGCTCACTGTAGTGGCTTCTTATGTTCAGCCTGAGTCTTTCCTCCATCAAACACCAGAACAGAACGCGGGACTCACAAGAAATTAGCACAGTCCATGAGTAAAACCAGAAACAAACCAAAAAGTTTAGTATCTTATTACTCCCCAACGGATTAGAGCTGGCTGTCCTCCGTGGCCAGATTGCCAAGTGCTCTCTCCTTGAACACATGGTCACAACTCCTCCCTTGCTGCTCTTTTGACCTCACCATTGTCCTGCCTTTCCCTTCTGGAAAACAACAACCTTAAAAAAAAAAAGAAAAAAAAAAAAAGGAAGGTTCGGTTTGGACCAGTAGCAGAAGCTGCAGCAGCACCAATTCTTCTGCGTGTTCCTCATCATGGCCAGCTGCTCACTGGGCCACTGGAGGTGGAGGTGTGGGAGGGAGCAGGTTTGTTCTGGAGAACTCATTCTCCTTCCCTGGCTGCTTCTGTGGATGGGAGAACACAAATGGCAGCTTGCAGCAGACCATGTCACATGCACAGAAAGTGGGGGACTTGTACTTGCACCTATAGCTTAGGTAGAAAACTGGAATCCTAGAAACAGCTCTGCTACTCTCTTAACTCTTCTGAATTGATAACTGTCCTTCTTTTTAAAAAATAAAAGCAATCCAGTCCACAACATGCTCCCCACAATGACTGGTTTTGAAGGTTGCTGTAGTACCTGTGGCTTGAGATGTCTCTACTCTGTTCTTCTCTTGTCAGTGACAAGGGTGATACTCATTTCTCCACTCGATGGATGTGGAATTAATATCCCACTGAAGATGCATGGGACAATCCATGCCTTTCATTGTAATTAAAAGGGATAAAGATGGATATTACTATGTTGGATTTTGCTTCTATTTAGCTCTGTGTGTGAGGGGGCAGCTACCCTTTCTTGACTTTCACCTGTCTCACAATTGGCCTCGTCTGATGTCCACACCTAACGTAGTCAGTGTGGATGGTGGAAGCAGCGTGGATCTGAGCCAGTGAGGTGAATCATCCAGTTTCTATAGTACAGATGAACAGGAGTTGACAAAGCCCTAGGAGGGCCCTGCTGCACGTTGCACAGGTTCGTAGGAGCGGTTGCTTGCACAAGGACACCCACTCCTTGGGGTTTAAGTGAGATGTGCTAAGGACTTGCCCCGTGGAAGCAGAGAGCACATAATGGTCGGGGGCACCGCGGCTCAGCTGGTCATCAGGAGCAACGTGATATTGGCTGACTTTCTAGGTCTTCCCAAGAAGGAGAGAATCAGCCTCATTTTATTTAGATAATATCTGTTCCTACAGAGATAGTGTTAGGATGTGTGACTTTGCTGGGTATGGTCCAGCTGTTATCTTGGAGATTTGCCAGTGACTTTGTTTTAACATTCTGATACACTGTTCTGCTTCCAGTGGGGGTAGATGTCTGATATCCATACTGAAATATTTATCTGTTTTATTTTTTCTAGCTCTTTTTCACTACTTCAGGGTAAATATGGTTTGGTTTAGGAAGTATAGTATGTGTTGGCATAGTGGTCTTAAAACATCTATAAAATATGTTGAATACTTTAACTTTTCTAAATGTGAAGTTACCAGATCTTCTATATTTGTGGCTATTGTTGTTGTTTTTATTAGTATTTATTTGACTTTTCTGGGTTTAAAAATGCGTATGGAAGAGAATTACTGAAAATGAATCCTTGAGAAATTATGAGTTATAATTTATTGATGAACACTTTCAGAAATCTTTGGAAAATAAACTTTTATTTATACCATGCTAACATGTTGCTACCAATGGTTGTGCAACAGCTCAGTCAAAAAACAGCCCAAATAGCAGCATGAGGTTATGGTTACACTCCACCAGTATGAGGTTACTGTTTTCTTTTTGTTCAAAGAAGTTCCTTACCTTAGACTAGGAGTGATCAGAATCACATGGTAGCAGAGATTATTTTACAGTATCTCTCTTCTAAAGAAAGTATAAATGCATTACAGATAGTTAATTATTATTGCATCATTTATGTCTGCCCAGACATAAACATATAGGTTCTTATATGCAGCGATATTTCACTATCTGTGAATAAAATGCAAACAAGTTTTAACACTTTTCTAGTCCAATTTGGTCATGGTGATTTTTAGGCTCCAGATCATGCAGGATCAGCAGGGTTTGATGGTCCTAATAGAAAATAGTGGGGTCCTGCTATTTTAAAGGATTTTTTTGTTCAGTCCTTATAGCCTTCTCTCTAGAGCTTAGTGATTTCTCAAATCACAGAAAGAAAACCTGAGAGGGCAACATTCCTACCAATTACTCTAGTTCTTGAGTTTCGGAGATTTGAAATGTAAATGTCCTTTTTCAATATTGAAATGTGCTAGCTCTTTTCATCTTAAACCTTGACCTCGTTAGGAGTCATGAAAAGATACTTTTAAGAGCTCTTTTAAGGAATGGAGTTTGTAGCATCTGTCTGTCTCCCTGGGTACCAACTTTTATGAAGTGTATTATGTAACAGGTTAAGGCAGATGTCTCTCCTGAATGACTTAGTGTTGTTTTTAGCTTTTTAGTGTGTTGTTTCTCCAGCTTTTTAGCTTCTCTTAACAGGCTCTTCTGTAATATATAAGACATACGTTAGGTGTAATTTGTGCTTTTTCTTATTCTCGCATAGCAACTGCCTCATTAAGTCTGTGGACTTGTGCACAGTTCTCCACCTTCAGTTTTCTTGGCTTCTGTTGTGCCTAAGAATAAGCCAATACATAGTTGATTTTATTCATTTCAGTCCAGCAACAGATGTAGTTTAGTTTGTAACTTGGAATTTCTTGTTTTTAACAGCCCTAGAGCAAAGAAATATGCCTTTGACAAGATAGTTTATTTTCTTCTGTGTATTAAAGTCTTTTCAGATTCCTTAAATTAAAATCTAGAATATAGGGTAGGTCTCTAGCTGCCTTTAGTTATGCAGCCTTAGGTAGTTTTTCAGGATGAAGATAATTTTTACTTGGCAAACCGTAAAAATGATACAATGACCTTCTTTAACTCTTGCCAGGTCTTTTATAGACAGACTCATATAGGTCCCTTCAGGTACTGCATTTTTTGCCAAGTACTTCTTCTTTTTGGGCACTACCACAGATACTACATGGAAGCATGCTGACAAATTATGTAATTCAAAGGGAAAAAAAATTATCCTTCTTAATTTTTAGTGGGTAGTCTGCAGTATCAATCTGCTGGGAAGCTGATTACCTGATTACAACAAAGATCCTGACTGTGCATTTTTTCTGCAGCCTACATAACATTCCTATGCTGTTTTCCGCAAGGAGAACATTGCTAAAATTCAGACTAAAAGTCCTGATTGTGTAGCTCAAAAAAATGGAGAAATAATTCACAGTTAATTTTAAAGTGGCAAAGCTAAACTCACTGAAGTGATAGGTATTAGTTTGGGAAAGGCTACAAGAAGTGTGGGGGAATATATCCCGTATTAGCAAGCTATAGCCTATACATCGGCTGCTCTTTGCTGAGGAATTTGAATGAGACTGGAGGTGCTACCTGGTCTCACTCACATCCTTTAGAAAAGTTTTTTTCGGATTTCTGAGATCTTTCCTGCAAATACTTGATGTTGAAATATCCTCTGTGCAGTCCCCGGTTCCTGCTTGCAAACACATTCTTTCTTGCTTGAATATTTTCTCTTATTTGTGTAGAAACAGTTATTAAAAATACAAACAGGGCTCATGCTTAAATATTCTTAAAGCCATTACAATTAACTTTTTGCTGTTACTGTTTTACTGTTTTCTCCCTGAAACTAGTATAACCAAAAGCAGTACATATTTTTAAAGAAAAAAAGCAGCAGCTTTGGTGTAGAAACAACTAGATGGTGCTCCTCTGCTTTGAATTTTATAACGGCTGCAAGACAGGTAAATTAGGGAAGGCAGCTGTAGTCTATAGAAAGAAATGTGTAATCAGCATCAATCCATTCATAATGTTTGTTAAGGATGGCCACAAACATTTGCTGAGTTACAGTTAGGATTGTAATTCAGCAAAGATGGAACAACTATTTTGCAAAACACTGTAGCCTTTTCATAATGTAAGTTGAATGATTAGTAGAATAATTATCCCCACATACATGTTTCGTAACTGTGTAATAGTTGGCATCATTCCTTTGGAAATTACGTTAAAAACATTAAAAAAATGTACTGGGGGCTTTTAGCAAGCTAACGACTATGTGAGATTTTTTAAAATCAAGTCTTGTGGCAGTGACGGTCACAAATTGGAAAAAGAACCCTGCAACAATGACAATATATGAAGGAAGCCTATGGCTTAGAAGAATTTAAGTAAACATCTTTAAGTAAAGTAGAAAATTCAAACAGATAATATTAACTTGAAAATCACAATTGCAGTTTAAAATTCTGTAACTGCTAGCAACTCTTCAAATGCTAGATCATTGTAAGATAACAAAACATTTTTTTTTCTGTTTTCTGGTTAATATATTATGTGCTCCTGATTGCATGTTATATGAAATTCATGTAATGACTGTACTTGTCATTTCTTGCCTTGATGAGTGCGTGGGTGTTGACTTACACAGATTTTGCTAGACAGTATTTATTAGCAATATTAAGAGCCAAGCTAAAAAGCCTATAGGCAGGAATATTCAAACAGACTGATGGAAGGCAGTGAAAAGGGCCAAAAATTCATGGTATTTTCTTCATAATCCTTTTTTTTCTCTACATATTAGAAAGATAAAAAAAAAAAAAAAAAGTCTTTAGTAATGGACAGAAAGGATATCTTAAAAAGAAATAGATTATTTTGTTGGAAAACTGAAATCTTTTGGACAAATAATCAAAGTTGTATTGCCAGTGTAGTTCTCACAGGGCTTGTAGAAAATGAGGGTAATGTGCTTGATGTTTGAGGCCTTGCCCCTTCTTCATCTCACATCTCACATCTATATAGTACTGATTTAGTCTTTATAAATATTATACCATTATAAGCTGCCATATCTTTGTCACATTTTACCACTTATTTGTACATCAATAATAGAATGTAAAGTTCCTGAAACTACTTTGAAATATCTTCTATTTTGTGTATTTTTCTTGTAGTATGAAGCAGCATTGCAGTTTTATGGTTTGGCATCTTTTAAAATACAGAGATGTACAGAACTTGTTATTTATCATGCTGAAAGACAAATACAATCCCCGTATAAAACAGGAAAATGTGAATATTGCTGAATGTGCTTGAGAAATTTGCAAAAGGAAAAGGTACATCACTGTAATTTTACTAAAAATAGAAGGTGGAAATGCAGATTTTTCCAAGCCACTACTAAGGCTACTTCATATTTTTTACTGATATAACCCTGTCAGATAATCATGTTCATAAATAGAGCAAACTCCATTTTAGGTTTCCTTTGCCTGTGCAGCTCCCCATGGAAAACTACAGCTGACCCTCATTTCCCAGGTGGTTAGAAACCTTCTTCTGAACTCTGGTTTACATTTATTTATGGCCAGTCAATAGTTGTTTTACACTTCAAGCCTTCCTTTTATCAGACAAGAAAGCCAAACTCCTTCTGCTTCTCTTGTAAGGTTGAATTCATTTCCTTGAGTGTCCTCTAGCCCTTCCCTGCACGTGTTCCAGATTGAATTCCTCCACCGTGGGCAGCTGGAACAGCGCGCCGTATTTCACATAAAGCCTCAGATGTGCCTTGTACAAAAACACTAAGACCACCCTTCTTTTCTGGAAGTACTCTGCCCCGGGATTACATTGCCTTTTCCTTAGCGGTCCTGGTTTATAGCAATTTGTGAGTAGGACATCTGAGTCTTTTCTTGCTACTAGATGTGAAGAATGAAATGGATTTGAATCTTACAGACCCTAAGTTGGCTTTGGGGATTCTTTCCAGCATCTCTTTTTCACAAGTTTAGAGTCTGAGGTGTTAGGACAAGAGCCTTGAAAATAACACTTAAATAATGGGCATCGCTTCCCTGGAATGTTAAATAGTTAAATATAAATATATATAAATATAAACAAATATAAATAATAATAGTTAAATGTAACTACATTACTTCGCAATCAAATCACTCTTTTATTAAGTAATCTGCTGAATAGTGAAGGAAGTGCTCAGCTGACCCTTTATCCTGAGATCCTCCTGCCCGCTTTCCATGGTGATTCAGGAGGGCATTAGCTGACTGCCTTCCCTGCAGACACCCTGCCATCATCTCTACCCTGCTCTTAATCTTGCCCAGTCATGCCGTAACTTTGCTTAGTCCCAGCTCTGTCTTTCCTCGCCTCTCAGTCGGTCTGCCCCTTCCTCCTGCGCCCTCACCGCGCAGCTCCGTCACTGCGCCGCGGCCGGTGCTCCTCCTGCTGCCCCGCAGCGCCGCAGCTCCTGCTGAGCCCCGTCCCACCGCTTGCACAGGCCCTTTCCACTTCCCTTCCCAATGGCACCTCCAGCCCTTTGCCTGCTAATTCTGCTCACCGCCCCTCTGGTCACCCTCTTCCTTTTTTCTGTGCCTACCAGCAATCAGTTCCACTGGCTCTGGCTTTCCCATCTGCTTTGCTCTTTCTTTGCCAACCTAGTTGCAGTTTTGCTTTCTAGTTCCTGCTTTTATATGGCTGTTACCCACGGCACTCGCTTTCGCTTCCAATTTATGGAGAGCCGTCTTTGTTTGTTTTTGCTGTTGTTGTTTTGTTGCCTTTTTTTTCCCCTCACTTTCTTGTACCCCTTTAGGCTCTGCTTGTTTCTTTCCAGTTTTGAATGTTTGCAGTTCAGTGGCTTCAGTGCTCAGTGGAAGCTGAGGACCAGAGCTCTCCTGCTCTTTGTACCGGTTTTGCTCCTGGCCTGCCTAGCACCTGCATAGAAAATATTATTCCATACTCGCTGAAGTAGGCACACAAAGCAAAACTTACACAGAAGCAAAGTTGTTAGGACCAAAAGTTTCTACAGAGCACTTATAAATGGCAATGGTTTATGTTTTCCGGCCTGGACAATTTTAGAAATATTTACATGAAGTTAGGTAAGGCACTTTTTGGAAACTTGCCTTAAGTCAAAGCATGTGAGCACCAGAGGGCAAATACATCTCAGAGGAAATAGGTACCACAGGGCAAATATATTTCAGAATACCTGTTCCTTGATTTTACAATATCATTTGTACTACCTATACTCATCATGAAAAAGAGCTGAATCATTTTAGCAAAAAAAGTTCCTGAAGTGTTTGGGCTCAGAATGGAAAGATTTCCATTGCAATGGATGAAATTTTGTGAGATTATAAGCAGCTAAGGGCAGAATACTGTAATGGAAAATATCAACCAACTTGAATAATAAGCAACCCCAGCAATCTTATCTATAAAAATACAAGAAATTACTAGATGTAGCTAAGTAATTTAACGTGTGTATTTGGTTTCAGGCTTCCTTCCCCCACTAGTGTTAGTTGTTTGTTTTCCTAGTTTTTATACTGTTGAAGACGTTCGAACAGCGTTTGTTGAACAGTTTGACTGTGGCCTCAGGTTTCAATGGTAACACTAATATTGGAAAAGGACGAGGAATTTCTAAGTCACTTGGGACATCCCATGAAATGCATTCCCTGCTCATTGTTTTGCAATTTAAGACTAGAAAGGTTGAATAAACATTTATGAACCATTCTACTGAAATCCTTTTGGCTATAACTTTTGTTTTTATTATCCTCTCTTTTTCAAACCTAATGATAATTAATATAAGATTTTGCACCGTAAACTGTAATAACCTTTCAGCAGCCATGGTTCCAATTTTGCATTGACAGAGGAAGTTGTTCGTAAAATCATAAATCTTTCCCCAGTTTTCCTAGGCTTTCTATGTAGATATTTGAAAAGGAAAAGCTCTTGTGGAGGGTGGTTCAGAGTTTTCCTTTGGAAAACTTTCTTTCTCAATTGATTATAGAAAGAATCTAAACATTTTTCTTACAAAATTTTTTCTTACAAAATTCAGTCATCTGCAGTTTGATGTTGCCGTTGTTGATGATGCAGTTGATGACTGAACTCCATGTCATAATATGATGACTGACCAGGACATATGGGAAGTTATTTAAAATATTAAGTAAATAGTGGATAGTGTGTTTATCAGCTTGTGTTAATCAACTTGATTAGCGTTCTATCAAAATGATAGATAACTGAATAGTGTACTTTATGCTAGTATGGTCATAGTTTCTAAAAACAAAGGCACAGCTTCATGACAAGCAGTAGTATTCAAGCAGTTGCTGAATTTAACCTTTTTTTTTTTTTTTTTAGTTTTTTAGTAGGTACTGCAGTAAATATATTGATATTTAAGCAATTTGGGGATTTCATTTTTTTTGTAATCAGTACAAGGACCTTCCAGTCCTGTGGATGCTGGGGTGCTGTCTGTTCCCATCATTTTCCTTGTAAAAATCATTGTGCATATCCTGCTGTAATGTGACAAAAATATCTGTGTGAATTTGAAGAAACAAGGTATCTTTACTAAGCAACTTTTTTTTTTATACATTTTTAAATTTTATTTTACATAGAAAGATTAAAAGCACTATTTATTCCTGATTTTGCCTTTGTAGGTTCTTTGTACTGCGTGAAAGGTCTTATGCATATGTCTTATTTATTTATGATTTTTATTTGCCATTTATCTGTCTTAACTGGCTTTCATTTATTGTTATATTTTTGCTAAATGAATTATTGTGGGATTCTTTTTAAATTTCTTTTGATCATGGCTTATGAAGGCTTTTTTTTTTTCTTTTGATCATGAAGGGAAGTATAAAATAATATATTTGTGAAATCCTTTTAAATGAGGATAAAACAGGAACATATCCAAAATATCTTTCCCAATATGGAAAGCGCAAAGGGAATGCATTAGCTCTTTTAAAGTTAACCTTCTACATATTCAAGATGTATAAATAGAAAAAAAAATCCTGAATAAGCAAAAAAAACTTTTAAGTTGTTGTCTAAAAGACCTTCAGGGTGATATAAAGTGATTGAGACTGGTGATGTGACGTGCTTAGAATGCACATAGATAACATCTATTATTTTTTATTATAGTGCTGTATAAGCCAGTTTCATTAGACATTTGTCTAACTTTGCCTTACAATGTAGCAGCAAAGTATTTTTCCTGCTTTCCATTCTGACTTACAAAAGATCCAATCCTGCAGGTCATATCCAAACAAATTTAAAATATGTACCCAAACTGAGGATCTAAATCTACCCTGCAGAAATGGAATGATTAACTGGTGAATAAAAGTAAGAAAAAGGTTCTACTTTTTAAAGTTAGAAAACTGTAATTTCAATATTAAATATAGGGGGTTTTGTTAGTTTAGAATTCCAACTAAAGGTCAAAGAGAGAGAAATAGAGGCAGAATAAAGTAAAAATCTATACCCCGCTTTTATCTCTGTTTCTTTCCAACCGTAGGGTTTCTTTCCAATTTAATTTAATATCATCATGCATTTCCTGAAGTTCAAGATTCAAATTTACATCAAAGAAGCCTTCCTTATCTGTACAAGTATCTTTGCCATATTTTTATGACAGCCCCATTATTTGATCTACCTCTACGTACAGAAAGAGTATAAAGCAGGACATTGGCAGGTATTCACAAAGACTAGCTTTAGGCATAGGAGGTTAATTTTCTGTAAGTTTCCTTAGTTGTCGATAGAGATTATATAAGCCCCTTTATGACATACTTCAGACTAGGAGAATAGTTTAGTATACTCTGAAATGCCATCTAGAGTAAAAGATCTCTCTGTACTGACTATACAAAAGCCTGGAGAAGTCATGGTCCTTACAGTCTTGTGACCCCCAGCTACTCCTGCCACATCCTCTGTCCATTCTTGTGTATCTGAAGTTTTTGAATCCATAACTTTAAAAAATCTTGAAAACATAGAACTCACTGTGATGAATATGTGCAGATGTCTTCTTAACAGTCATTCTATTTTGGTATACATGATTGAATATAGATTTAGGGTTCAACCATGAAACAAAATTTTTAAAGTTGTCATGTGTATTAGATATGCATTATAATATTCATAACACATATATATGCACATGTTTTTAATATTGTCTATATTACCTACCTTTATGCATATATTCACCATCACTTAGTCTTCATATTTAGGCTTTCTAATTTCAGCTCCAGATATTTGAAGAGTTGAGTGTGAGGTGATTAAAGATTCCATCCTGGACCTTCTGGAAAGCAGCTCTGCAGAGAAATATCTGGCAGTCCAGATTGACCATGAACCAGCAGTGTGTCCTTGTGGCCGAGAAGGCCAGTGGTATCCCAGGCTGGCGAGGATTACTAGTAGGTCGAGGGAGGTGATCCTCTCCCTCTACTCAGTGCTAGTGAGACTGCATCTGGAGTGCTGTGTCCAGTGCTGGGCTCCTGACTAACAGACAGATATGGAGCTACTGGAGAGAATCCAGGGAAAGGCTATGAAGATGATCTGGGGACTGGAGCATCTCTCATGTGTAAAAGGGCTGAGAGAGCTGGTACTATTCAGCCTGGAGAAGAGAAAGCAGATTGAATCTTACCAGTGTATACAAATCTTAAGGGAAGGTGTAAAGAGGATGAGCCCAGGCTAATTTCAACAGTGGCCAGCAATAGGACAAGAGTCTAGGGGCACAAACTGAAACACAGGAAGTTCCATCTGAATGTGAGGAAAAACTTATTTTCTGTGAGGATGCCTAAGAACTGAGGCAGGTTTTTGAAGTCTCCTTCTCTGGAGATATTCAAAACCTAAGTGGATGCAAACCTGTGCAGTGTGATACAGGTGACCCTGCTTGTGCAGGTTACCGCCTGGGGTTAGATGATCTCCAAATGTCCCTTCCCACCTCAAGCAGTCTGTGGTTCTGTGATCCCTGCCCTGCTCTATTGTCACTATAGTAAAAGTATGGACATATATTAGTAGAAGTGGAATAAAAAAGTACTTATATAGATAAGTAGCTGCTTCCCAAAGTTTGTAGTTTTCATTTGAAAATGTCTTCTCTAAGAACCTGCCAGCCAAGCTGAAATTTGTTTTCCTTAGGTCTAGGATTGTGATTCCAGTGTTTTTCTTGCTCACTTTTCTCGGAATGGTCTCAAGATCACTGCAGTCAAGGCTGCCCTTGACTGCCATATGCTAGACCAGTCCTTAATTATTTGAGAGTAATAGATCCAGCATAACATCTCCCCAATCAATTTGTTGATACCCTGCATCAAGTAATTGTCAATACCCTTCAGAAACATCCTGGAGTGCTTGAACTCAGCTGTATGTCCTTCCAGCAGGTATCAGAGTTGCTGAAGACCCCCATGACTACCAGAGGGGACCAAAGAAGGCTTCATCTGCCTCCTCTTCTTGACAAGGAGGTCAATATGCAGTGTTACGCATATTGGTCTGTCCGGTGATCCCATAAGATCTTGACTTGCTCTGAGGGAAAGGTCTGAATGTTTGAGCTCCTCCCTGTTACGCAGAGTTCAAGAATCAAGTCCACCATGTTCTTCCCTGATGATATCCTCACTGTCCCTCAGGCTTCTGCATCTCTTTAGGTTATGTACCCTGCCAGAAGGGTACATTTTTCTGTAGGTAAAAGAAGTAAAGAGGGAATTAAAATAGTATAGCCATTCTCCCATTCAGTAAAGCAAACATATGGGCCCTGGTGCAGTGACAGTTATATAAGCACATGTGTTCCTGTAAAGAGATTAACTGTATGGTGCAGAATATTTAAAGTTACTTAAGACATTAGAAACTCCATCATAAGGAATTGAATCTCTGTTTCAGCAAAGGCATTCGTGAATTGTGCTAACTGTGTTAATGTCAGCACGCACAGAGATATTTAGCTATTCTTTGAAAAGTCCAAGCTTTTGAATAAGGCTATAGTTGATGAGGCATTTCTTGTATTCCAAGTATTAAATACTGAAAATAACAGAGTTTAGAATCAGACTTCAAAATTGTGAAAAATACTTGAATCGATGCTTGATCTACCAAGGCAATACAAATGCTTTTTCAGTTCAGTGTTTGATATTATTACCTGGCAGTCTTCATTGGCACTTGTACTCTGCCCAGGAAGACCAACATAACTGCACTTTTAGAGTAGACCTCTGGAGAGGATATGCACCAAATTTAAGTACATGCTTAAGTCCCACCTCATCCATCAAAACAGATTCTAAATTAGTGTGAAGTGAGACAAGGGTTTCTTTGTGGCTTTGTGGCTTCTGTGTGCAGGAGTTATTTTCATTCTGTACCTGTTTATGGATATATCTCTGAGTCTTCTGTCTGGTGTGGCCTCCATGTAATCTTTTTATTTTATGTACATCAACAGAGAAAATGAATCTTTGCTTTAGAGACCTTAGTTTAAAATGCTGGACCAGTTCTCACTTATCTCACTCCTGTCCAGAACAGCAAGTCAGGCGAAGGACTCATCCATCATAATTCTGAAGCCAGACTCTTGTTTGGTATCCAACCATTAAAGTTGCAGAAAAAAATGTGAACTAAGGACCTCAACCTTTCCCCTCCATAAAGTCAGAATACCCTTCTCCAAGCACCTGTCCCTGCTGCCCTCATAGGGCTGGCAGAGCATGGAAAAGGCGAGGATGGGCTCTGACAGATTTTTGGCTGCTGTGACATTTGGCAGTTGCTGGAATAAATCACAAGGAGAAATTAGGTTAGCTTAGGAAAAGAAGAGCAGAAAATGGAAAGGCACTTCTATCTTCAGTTAAACTAAGTACAAATTCAGTATATCCTTTCAGTATATATTACTGAATGTTCAGCATATTCTCCTTTTTCTCAGCATTAAAGCCAGGATTATTTTTTTTTAATATTGGGAGGGGTTGTTTTCCATAAGCTTGTAGAACATATTAGTGGGCACCAAGGGAAAAGAAGCCTTGTAAACATGGTTATGTGCTCAAGCGAGTCTCCATTTTCAGTTTCATCTCTTCTGTTCTCTTCCTTTTCTGTGCTTTCCTGAGGCATGTATTTTTCCTGTGTTTGTCTGTAGTGACTCTTATTCTCTTCCCTGCTCCATTTGCACAATGGCACTACCCCTCTTGTGCTCCGTGTTGTGCCCTCGCAGACCGCATTGCCCGCCCCAGATGCACTGTTTCTGTGGGAGAGAGGAACGTAACTACGCGAGGAAAAAAAAGCAGTTAAGTCCCTTCATGGAACTGGATTGTAGCCTCAGTCCCAGATGTGGGTGCATATTTCTGAGAACTAAAGAAAAGCAGATGAAAGGCCGGAGAGGTTTTTCGGGCTGTTGTGCTGTAAATGCAGAAATCTCAAAGGAGATAGATAAGAGAGAAGCTGCCACAGGAGCACCAGGCACAGCCAGAACCAGTCTTGGGAGCATGGTCCTGAGAAAGGCGGCTTTTGGGGCTGAGAACTCCTTTAGGACAGGCTTAGAGCTGTAAACTGAGAGACTGATTTCTGTCTGTATTCGGAGAAAAAGGATTTTGTATTTTCCTGCTACTGATGTAAATAAGCAGGATTATAAGAACCCCCCTATTCCATTATCTCCTCATGTGAGCAACTTGCCTGCCACAAACTTTGCCTAACTGCTTAGGTCAGAAAGAGGTAACAATATATATTTCTACGGAGTAAATAATGCATGAGTGCATTGCTCTCCAAGTGTGATATTGTGTTCTTTATAATGTCATTCATTGATCTATATGGCACAAACAGTGGGAGCAGGTCGATACAGTTAAAGATAATTAAGAATTGATTAGCACCTGAGAAGTCAAATGAGAAGACACATTTCCTCTGATTGTTGAAGTCCTTAAATTAATTGATAAAAGCAATAGTCTTTGGTTCCTTTTGTTTGGTCAAAGTTTCCTCACTATTACTAGGATACTTTAATTTGATGTTGCACTGGGTACCTTAGTCTTTGTAATGCTGAGGGATGCCTTCCATTTCCAGTTCTGTGCATGCCTTTCACTTGCAGTTCTGCAAACTTTGTCCCAAGCTCCTGGTCAGCTGGGGGGCAGCACTTGCTTGGAAGCTCCCAGCATTTTTTTCCCTGTTGGCCACAGGGGAGAATTTTCCCTTTCCCTTTCTCTCTCCTTCCTTCTCTCCTTTTATTTTATTTTTTCCTCAGAAGTAACTTTTACTGCTAATGTATGCTGTTTGCTATGTTTGCTCACTAATCCTTGTACATGTGAACCTGTCAGAACCCCCCCAAAACATTAATTTTAGAAAAAGTCTTTCATTTATCCTTTTTAAAGCATTTAATTAAAGGGGAATTTTCATGAGAAACACAAGGTACATCAATAAGCTTCTGCGACGCCATAAAGTCTTTTAATCTATTCCTACACATGCTCAAGGCACATACATACGCTGTTTTGTGAAGCGTTAATACTTGGTATAAATTCTTTGATGAACATGAATCCTGAAGACCTCTAACCAGTGAGAAGTGCTCGCCACAAGTAGTTCCAGCTTCTTGCAGTGACTTTGCAAACTAACTGTTGATGTTGTTTGCTTCCAAACATTATCTGTCCTGTGTTGATGGCTGACCTAAGGATTCTGGAAGATTAGGAAGGCAATCCTTTATGTGAAGGTCTCCTGCTCTCCATACTTCTAACTTCATACTCAGGGGTGGATCTCATTGCCTAAGAGGGACAGCTGTAAGGCTCTAAGGACTGGATTCTTTCATAGCAAAATCAAGGCTGAGTGGTAGATTGTTTTTACCAATAATTTTTTTTTTCTTAAGTATGTCAGAATGACTTTTATAGGAAGAGTTCTTATTTTATCAATGTTGGCAGCATAATCAGAGTTGGATTCCTTATTCCCTCTCCTTCTACCAAGAGATTAAAAAAAGGGAAGGGAAGGGAAGGGAAGGGAAGGGAAGGGAAGGGAAGGGATCTGAACTTCTGGACAGAATCTCTGCAGTGGTATCTTTGCTCTACCCTTCCTTCTGCCAGGTCCCTAGGTGCCTGGACAGAGGTCATTAGCGTAGTTTTTATGAAGTAATCTTACTTTAGCTTAGGCTCCTTGGCCAGTTCTGGACACTTCTTTCCACTGCTCTGAATCACTATGACTTGGCTGGGCTTATGCTTACTTTCTGATAAGTATTTGACTCTGTGTTGTGAGACAGGAAAAAATGATTATTTCTTTTATCTATCTCATTCTGAAGAATATAAAACCAATTAGCAAACACGCATTTGAAATGAAATGTAGGCCAATATTTTTGTCCTGAAATTTCTTAACATTACCTATGTTTCTGCTATTTTGTGTAAGTACTACTGCAATAAATAATTAGTAATCTTATAGCGTTTGTGCAAAGCTACCTTTTCCAAATTATAAACAGATTTGGTATGGAGAAGTAGTCTTTGTCTGTAAGATTTGATCTAAATTCAATAAATTCAGTGATTTTTATTCCCAAAGTGGAAGGTATAGTTGCATTCTGTCACATTTTCCAAATAAGTTATATGTGAGTTTGAATCCCATATGTGGCATAAATCACACAATGTAATTTTTTTCTTTTTGCATCATATAACAAATATTAAGTAAGCAGTAGTTCTATACTTTATCTGCACTTCAAATTTCACCACTGGCTTCAGTTTAATGCCTAAACACATGCTTTCTTATGCTTGGTATATACCAGACCTGGTGATGTGGTAGCAATATTGAGATTCATATAATAAATATATGTGCCATTGCAATTTGCCTGTAAAGATATGCTGGGATTTCTTTCTCAATTCTAAGATACTGATTAGTTTCAGGTTGAACTTTCTCTTGAAATGGAGGAAAAAAGGCATCTTGCTAGAGAAATATTTCATTCTTTCTGCTTCTGCCACAAATGCTGAATTTCTTTCAGTATGGCCTGAAGCCCAGGACAGGCAATATTCTGTAATGTACCAGTGACAGGATTAAGATTCAGTAGTTTGTGATCCATCAGTGTTGAAATGGAAGCTGTATACTATTGGCAGGGCAGATCATTGGAAAGGAAATGGAATGTGTACAGTGCTTTCTATCAATCATGTCACTCCTGAAATATCAGACCTTGCACTTGTCATATTATGGGTGAAAAAGCAATTTATATGTAATTATTGCATTCCTAAAATGTATTAGTGATGATTTCACTCTCCTTTAGATGTCTGAACAGTTATATTCCTGTTATTAAAGGATTTACTTTGCTGCTGGAGAAAGAGGAAAGTGACACTAATAATATTTCTAAAATACAAACAATATTTACAAACTCTTCTTTGGTTAAGTCTGAGAAATATATAGAATGCTTCATGGATGATAGAGATAATAGCTCATCATTTGTTTGGTATTTATCAATTTAAGCCCAGAATTACTAGATCATCTGCTCACTCATAGTAGGTCGTTGCATTTCGCCTTGTTTTTCTATGGAATGTCGTATGGATCAAATCTTTAATATTTTTGCTAGTAATAAGAAAACTTAATGGTTACATAGTCTCATCAGTGAAATTTTGTGCCGTATTTTTCATATGAATTTTTACGAAGTCAGCTTCAGGCTACTGATTCCCACTTTGCTTTCTTCTGTTAGGTTAAATACCTCATTAGTACTGGGTATTTTCTCCCTAAAAAAATACATTTGTATTTTGTAATGAAATTATCACATCATTCGTAAGAAAACTTCATAGAACTATTTCATCTGTTACTGAAAAGCGTTTTCTACAACCTTCAGATTATTTTGTATTCTTGTCTGTACTGTTAATTTTCCACAACCTTTCCTAGAAATAGAGCCCAGATCTGGATGCAGTCTTATATTACTTTCATAAGTACTGTATACAGCTGTGTGAGAGCAATGCACTTAGAGTTTATATTTAGTTCCTAATCTACTGTGATTCTTAGATAATTTTTAGTCGTCACTAAAGTTGTTACTTTCCTGGATACAGTCTGTCATACTTGTAGATTTTACCTCTGTTCTTGGTTTCTGCAAATACGATTTTGCACTTTGCTGTACTAAATTATATTCTATTTGAATAGCCCAGTTTAGCAAATGAGACAGATTGCGCTGTATGACTACTTTTTCCTCATCATTATTTTTCTCTCTGTTAACTGTACGTCATCTGCAATATTTTTTTTAACTAGCTCCCTGATGAAAACATTGAGTAACATCAGCTCTTGAACTAGTTCCTTTGGGATTCCATGAGAAACACTCCCAGTCAATGGAAAAAAATTTCACTGACAACAGTTCTTGAAGGTATTTCAGTAAAGCAGCATCAAAAACTGAATCCTCACAAGATTCCTCTCTGGTTAAAGTCCTCAAATTTCCTGTTGTCAGTCTTCTAGCTTGATCACAAGGATGGTCCAGCCCCACTACAGAGACTCTTTTGAATTTCCAGGATGAATTTGACTCCATTTGCTTCATAGCTTCATCCATTTTCAAAAATTGTTTTGAGCTCACTTGTATATGCAAGCATTGAGTATCAGAAGTTCAATAGTTTCTGGCATCTTTGCACTCTACATCATGTCTGTTTTCCCCATTAATAGGGACAGATGCCTAAGTAGTCCCTAGAATGATTGCAAGAAGGACTCTCCTCCATAAAATAAAAGAAAAGCATCACCCCATAACCTGGGTGTCTTTTCTGGGAGCTAGAGTGTATAATACAGAGCAGAGATAGCAGCTCGCATCTTTTCAAGAGACTCCAAGCTCAATCAGAGATTCAGTGTATACATTCTCCATGTTAGCTTTTATCCTATTTACCAGGCACTTTACTGCTATCGTGTAGGGCTCATTTGTTAATCATAGTGGACAGTAGTATGTACACTCTGTATGCATCAAATACTTTCCAAGTCTATGTATCAGGTCTATATAATTCCAATTATCAGTCTTACAAAAGAATGAATGCAGACTTGTTTGATGAGATTTGTTCCCCATAAAATCACAATTACTGACATTAATTATAGTCCTATTTCAAGTTTTTGGAGGAAATTATATCAATATTTCTGACATTCTGCATGATTTTGATTGGATTTGATGCCAACCTAGTAACTCACATGTCCGTAACATTTATTTCTTTAGAGATATTACCCGAGATGATCACATTTCTATTCTTTCAAAATTTCCTTGATATCCTAGTATTTGTTATATTGAACATAAATCATTTGCCAGCTAACTAGTTTAAGACTCCTGAATATGAGCCATGGCAATTGTGAAACTCTTTATCACTCTGAGATTATTTTTATGTAGTGGAAATTCAATGCATTCTTGTTTGAGCCTCATTTAAGCATTCAGTACAGCATCATGTGGGAAGATATTAGTTATAATGAGGAATGGTAAAAATGGATAGAAATACAGGAGCTAAGAAGAAAATTAGCTAAAGAGGACATGCCAACAAGTTGGTTGAAAGAATTGTGATGGAAAGAGATTGCCTGTAGAGCTCCTCAAGGACTGGTTTTGGAAGTGATCTCACATAATAGTTTAATTAATGACCTTGGCAGAAATAGTAGGAATGTGGTAATGAAATTTGCTGATGACAAAATTTGGGAAGTATTATCAATACAAAAAAGAAATTGGATGGCCTCAAGGATTGCAGTAATAGAATAGGATTACATTTAATAATGAAAAGTGCCAGGTCATGCATTTAGGGACTAATAAGAATTTCTGCCATGTGCTGAGGACTCATCAGTTTGAAATGACAACAAAGGTGAATGATTTGGGTCACTCAGAGTATGATTATAGTACTAGTGTGTGGAAAGAGCAGGCAACCCAAAGATGTAGCTGGTAAAGTAGTTCCAGGAGAGAAAGGTGAATATTAGTTCCAGTGTAGAGTACGCAAAGGATGAGACCCTTATCTGGAACACTGTAAATGGTTCTATTCATCTGTGTTTAAATTTTCCTGAGCTTTGTAAAATTAGCCTTTCTGAGGCCCCAAGTACCAGCTTGCTTTATCTTGTGTTTGCCTGTCACTAAGCAACCTCTGGTTCACATTGTCAGAATTATTTGTATAAGCTACCTTGGCAAACAGTAAGTATTGTTCCTCCAGGGCCTATGTACAGTTTTACATGCAGTTGTGCTGCATAAAATCCTACAGATTATTTATATTTATATATGTTCCAGTCTGTATCCAGTCTTTATACTTGCATAGTCATGACTGACAACTACAAACCTTCTCTCTAGAAGAGTATAGGATGGTGTATTTAAAGATACTTAGCACTAGCCTGGCTTTTTTGTCTTTGGAGAAGTGCCCACTGTCTCAAGTGAGAATGGAGTGAGGATCACTTTAAAGCTTTTAAAATCCAGCAGTGAAATAGTCTTTCTAATGAAGTCAGTCCACTGAAATCAATAAATGGCCATATATTATAAGCATCTGCTTTGCAGAAGCGTCTATAATCTTCAGGAACCAATCAAAGCATTCAGGATAATACAAGGCTGTAAGACTAGCAGAAGATCCAAGTTTATATGGAATTTATATGACCTTCCAGATTATATGGAATATGTATACAAAGAGATCAGAAGAGTCCTGATGTAGAGAAAGAGCCTGCCTATGTTTGTGTTAAGTGTGGCTGAAACCAAAAAGCCTTAACAAAATATTTTTATTTCAGTGAATCAACAATTTTTGACAAAGCTCTGGCTTCAGACTGGGCTTTCACTTCAAAAGGAGAGAACTAAAGCAGCATCAGACTTCCTGACATCATCACCATATTTCAAAGGAATGTTGCCATGCAGTTTTGAGGTGTCATTACACATAAATATATAGAGATATAAACCAGTAAAGAGTGATGATACACTGATGAATCGTTGCACTGCAACATGACCATTTTGCTCTATGGGATAAAACTCCACGGGTGGCAATCACAACCCTATTCATATTCTTCCAGAGGGAGAAAAAATTACTCCCACATGCCTTTCCAGCTGAGCCAGCAGGTAGCTTTATTATTTACTCACAGCTGTCTACTGTTTTTTTTTTAGCCATAGGATTTACTACATCTTTGGGCTGGAGTAAGGTTTTTGTGTGACTGTGCATGGGAGGATGGACTGAGCAGGATAACTTCAGAAGGAAAAAAAATTTTAAAAGTACTAGTAGAGGTGGCGTGATCCGATTTCTCACAACCGAAGGCTTCACATTTTCAGCTCATGTTTTTAATCTTCTACTTTCAAAAAAATTGCTTTCACCAATACTCCTAATGCTTATCCCTGTTTCCTGGCTATTAAATCCTGACATAAGACAAAGGGAAATAAATATGCCAGAGCCTTTCTTTGCTCCGTAACACATCTTTCCTTGCAAATATATGAAGTGCAGGGAAGTGAAGGACAAAAGAAATAGTTAATGCAGATAGTTAATGCAGATCTGTGTAAATGTCACAACAGGTATTTGATACATGATAGTGTTAGTATCTTACAGCAAAAGGTGCCGGGAAGGTGAGATTTTGGTGATTATGAATTAAAATATCTTTGCAGTATTAAGAACTATACAGATTATTTCAGTTAATGGCTACCCAGATAAAAATCAGTAAGGAGCAGTAACCAAATGGAAGCAGTACTTTCACAAGAGGCTTAATAAAACCCTGCCCAATATTGTTTGGCACTGCTAGGTCAGTTAAGAAATGTGTATATATAAAATGAAATGCTAGTTAGTTCAGCTTGTACGCACTGAACAGCTTAAATATAGAGAAAACATAGCTCTGATGCCTCCAAAAGATCAAATTAACCACTGTTGTTAACATCGTTCTTAAAGGCTTGTTCTTCAGCTTTGTTACCTGGATAATTTTGCCTAAGTGTATAGCTATACGTGATCCAGCCATTGTGCTTCTATTTAGCACCGTGGCGCTGAAGGGAGCACAGCGGGCATGCTGGGGACACCCTCAACCAGCCCGAGAGACCTTATTTTGGGAAACAAAAACCAGAAAACATAGGCATCTAAGTTCTTTATAAGGTAAAAAATGCCTTTTCAGGTACCCTGGAGAAAAAGCTTGTTAAAATGCCGCTGCTACCACAGTTTCAAGTGGGTTTCTTACCAGGGAGGTGTGTGACACAAACTCCAATTTGTTAGTGGAATGGAGCCAGTGGCAAGGTACAGAGGGAGCGTAGGGGCTGCTGCAAAGTGGTTCCTGACTCCCCGGGGGCATTCCAGCTGATGACTGGGATATATCTGCGAGCTCCATGATCTGCTCTAAACGGAGATTTTTGGCCAGGTTAACAGCACTGACATTCAGTCTTTCCCTCTGTATCTCCAATTAGGCCCACTAACTGTGAGGAAAGAAATGCTTTTTTTTTTTTTTCTTGAATATTATGTATTAGAGCTAATCACACTATCAGTACTTGACTTTCAATTATTTTCCCGTCTTGACTGTGGAAACATTTTGTTCCACTTTGTATGGGCTATGAATTCTTCTGTTTTTATTTATAAGAACAAAATATCTATGAATAGTGATAAAAATACCTTCATCACTGAACTTATGCATGCCATTCCTGTTGCCATGTGCTTTTTGCACACAGCTATTTGAAACTATTTATAGCTGTTTATTAGGAGACTGTTTTATTAAAAAATGCTATTACTTTTCAAGGACAGGTGTTTGTTAATAGCTCAAACTAACACAGTCATAGAAATAGAATTATTAAATAAAATACAGGAACTTGGTGTTTCAGAGGCTACTGTAGTGGGTTCAAAGCATTTTTTTTTAAATTAAGTGTAGTCTCTCCTTCACTTTATAGTTTAAATAAATATGTGTTTTTAAAACTCCTTTTGTTTGTTTGTGCCGAGATTGCTACTCACTATGAGAAAGAAAAGATGTATTTGAGTGAATATTTTAATGCACATATATACACTATAGAAGGAAACATCTGCTCAAGACAATATTTTGAATATGAAATTTACTTACATGTTTTAAGCTCTCTTTTTGTATAAAATTAACAATCTTCTGCAGGAGTGATACCTTTGAATGGTGTGTTACTGGATAGGCCCTAAAGTTAATGATAGATGTCTATGGACCTAAACTTGGAAACTGTGTATTACAATTTTGCAGTTTAACTTGTCTGACCAGCAAAAGAAAAATGAGAAACACTGTAGGAAAACTTTAAGACAACCTTCATTGGTGCTTGATATGCTATTCAAATAGCTGCTGGCTAGGAAGGGAAAGGGAAATGTGCCAAGACAAGGTGACAAGGGAGTCCAGCAGCAAGAAAGAAAGATTTGCTGTTTGCCGACTTGACTGGTTGATTTGACCAGAAAAATAATTACAGATCTCCTAACCCTCAAGGAGTATTGCAGCATCATGCATCACAAGCAGGGCTTCTGGAATACAATATCTCAGGAGCAATAGCATTTGTGTATTGGAACCTCTAAAATTTTAAAGTAATCTTGCATTCTGCTTTTATCTTTGATACTTTTTACCACAGTCGCTTCTGTCTTTTCCAGTAATTGGTGAGTAATTAAATAGAGAGATTGTAGTGAGTTCAATAAATGCTCTAACCATAACTCCATTGACACGATCATTAAAATGATGTATAATATCACAAGTTCAAGTTTATAGTTTTTCCAGATCACATACAAGAGGGGAGCATACAACTGTGCACAATTTACTATGCTGAATGTGTATGCAATAATAATAATGATAAACATGCCATAAATTCAGTGGGGATGCACACATCTATATTGTGATTTTTGTGATTCAGTTTATGACAGCTGCAGAGATTATGCTTTCAGACTTTTGGTGTGCTAAGTTCTTGAAAGCCACTATTTTATTGGTGGCAGGTTATTTACTGAAGTTAGTGTCAATTCCTCTTTGTGACTAAACTGAAAATAAAATTTATACAGAGGAGAAAAAGAAGATATTTGATACATAAGATTGAACAGTATTTTCCTTCAGAATATTAAGAATATGTTAAAAAAAAGCAATTAAATTGAATATTATTTTTTATTAATTGTTAATCAAAATAACTTTTTTTTTTTTGCATGCTTCCTGCTTTGAAAGATAGGTAAATGCAGAATCTTGTTTTCCTGGAGTCATTCAGGCATATACTAACCAAAGCTCCAAGGAGATGAAACCTCTTATTTTGACAGATGTTTTAGCAGATAGCATTCCTGCTGAATTTTCTGGAAGGTTTTTCAGTCTAACACAAGGACTAATTTACCTCCTGGTTTACACTCTTCCTATTTTAAATGTTTTTGCCACCATTCAAACTGCAATTTTGGTTATATTTGATAAGTTTACATCTACAGGCAGTAATAACCTGAGATTGGTTCCATGCCTTTCTTTTTTCTTTCTTTTTCTTTCTTTTTGTGTGTGTATGTGTGTATGATCTCACAATTAAAGCTCCACCACAGTTGGATGTTTTGATGCTTTTTAATGCAATATTACAAATAAATAATTTTACCTTACTATGGTGTTTTGAACATATCAGAGATTTTCAAGATTTTAATGACATTTAAAATTAAAAAAAAATTCATGTTGCATATACGTGAAAGGAATTGTTTTCTTGATATTCTGTCCCCATTTTCAGAAGTGAACTTCTTTCATCTTCATTGTCTTGTGTAAAAAGTATCATGAATTACAGGAGAGGTACTTTTATCTAAACCTTTTAGAAGTGCTTGCATATATAAGCTGACCTTTCTTAATATAGCCAAAATAATGTAAAGAGGTATAAAAAATTTGCACTTGAGTACAAAACTCATCTGCACTTTGCTTCCTGAACTGACTACAAAGCTCAGCATACCTATGTGTTACAAAATCAAAATCAAGCACTGATGGACCTGTGGTTATAGGAGCAGCAGTGCTTTCTTCTTTTTTGCGTTATGCTTGTAAAATTCCAAGCACAACTCCAAGCACAACTGTTTTCTAGCCCACGTGTGGGACACCCAAATGCTACCACGATAAGTAGAAGAGAAAAAACATAATATTCCCCATTGACATTCCTCTCCAATTCTGCCCTCGAATATTATTATATGTTGCATATTACGTTGCATTTCAAAAAGAAAATAAAAGAAAAACAAACTTGAAATCTATTATTGTTGGAGAATAAACTGAATAACATACATACAGACTAGGACTCATGGGAAGGACTTGTTGTGACACATCCCATTCCTGTTATGCAATACTGTCCTGTATAGTTCAAGGCTACCTAATAAATTGCTATAGAAAAATCTTCCGTAATTATTTAATGAAAATATTATTCAGCACAGGTTTAGACATGGAGATATTGTTCAGTAACAGTTCTGCATATCATTCCCATATACCTTTTCTGCCACTTTGCTGCAGCTTACACACAATTTTCATTTATGCAGGTGTGCCACTGTTTTCAGAGAAGAATACTTAGCATGAATCTTAGTAAGCGGACTAATACAGTGAGTTCATGAAATTTTAAATACTGTAAACAACAATGCATTAAATGAGCTCTTCATGTTACAAGTCATTCTACTGGGTACGAATGTGCTAATAACCCTTGTGGTTCAGATACATTTGGTGTAGCTCTGTATTGACAAAAGATTATTTTAAAGCAATCTCCACCCTCTTGCTTATTCTTTCTTGCTATCTTGATCATTATTTTTGCATATTATACAGGTTTGCCTGGCTTCAGTCAAATGATTACTTTGAAAAGGCTCCTAAATACTTTAATGATTATTTGAGTTATCAATTTACTGGATAGTATTCTTCTTTCTGGGTGGATACTGATGTACAGCTTCAGTATGGCATTATAAAGTGCGGTTCTCCTAAGAATGCCTCTGTTCTTGAAGTTCCTCAAAAAAACAAGCTCTTGACCATATGGCAGTTAGATAACAGTTTATTATTTTTTATTATTTATATTATCATTGAACATAGAAATGCTAACATAATTTCTGTATCAGGTAACATAAAAACACAGAACAAAAAGTCCCTAAGCAGTCTGCAGTCTATGCATGGGACCAGAGAATGGATGCTTGAAACGGGCAAGTATAAAAAGACAAGGAGATACATGTCAGCATAACCAACAGGGTTCTTTATGGGATTGGGTTCAATTATCTGGAGAGTAATGTATGAACTCTTGGTGCAGAGGTATATGAAGTTTTTGATATAGCTGCCATTATGTTAAGCTTAAAAATAGAGGTAATACGTTGGTTTAATTTTGTCTATCTGAAAAAAAATCAAAGTGCCAGATACTGTTAAAGATCTGTGTCTTGCTACTGGACAAGTATTTTAAATCAGAAATACATGTTTTTATTGAGTCTGTAACTTGGACATTGCGAATGGAAATGACTTGGAACAGGTTCCAGCTTTGGTACTCTGAGGCATTTTAACACAAACATTTGAGGAGGCTGGATTAGGGAACATACCTTTGAACAGATTTAAAAAACTCTCTCCAGGACCTGACATAGTGTAAAGGCCATGGATCTTTTCAAGCCTAGGCCTGAGGTGACCTGCCAGCCATCAGCTCTCTTTTTGGTCGGGAGAGTGGTGACATGTCTGGTCCTTGTGCCTGCCTCTTGGTTTTCCCTCTTCCCTCCATGTTCACCTTTGGCAAACCAGGGTTGTGTCCTCTGTTCGCACTTATAAGCAGTTCTTTAATCAAGGCTATAGTCAGGTCAGTGACACTAGACATCTTCATAATTCCTAGATACCAGTTACAAATTATTGTGTCAATGAATGTTTTTTGTTTTTATAGCACCAAGGATTTCTTTGGGCTTCACAGCTTGAGATGCAAATGTACTTCCTGCCCTGAAAATATCTGTGTTTTGAGCAAAATAATGCTACTCTGGATACAGCTAATACATGACTGGTTTTATTTTTGAAAGTTTGTACACTTGAAAAATAAAGGCCCAATTATCCTTAAGACCCTACTGTTCACCTGAGTCACTCCCTTCCTTCCCATGAGCTTCCTCTGCATGATTTTGATTTCTTTCTTGCTACCTCCCTCTGCTTCCAACATATTTCAAAATCACATGTTCATCTGCTGCCTCAGCCCCTGGGGAGGAAGGATAAATGATGGACACGGTTGTGGCAAAAGCACATAGGTGCGTCGGTGGAAGAAAGCTTTTACGTATTGAAAGTAAGTGCCTGGTGAATAGATGGATGTGTTACTTGTGTTACACAGCGTTAATGAAGGCAGCATAAGCCAGACCTGCATATATAATTTATGTAAGTGCCCATACATAAAAGTATACTGAGGTTAATTGCTACTATATGTTGTAGGTAGACAGTATAGAAATGCTTAAATGTTTTGGGCATTATACTGGTACTCTGTGAAGGTGTCTGCAGGGTTATTAAGTGCTTTTGGATATGTAACGGGCCATAAAACACCTCTCCTCATACTTGCCTGGGCCCGCAAGTCTGGTATAGGAAAAAAGTAACCCAAAATCATCATTATTCTGAAAATGTTTGCCTAGGCTTTTCTGCATAGTAAGATTCTAGAAAAATTCTGTGACAGAAAGTGGATTCTGAATTACATATTATTGGGAGTACTGGGAGGGCGAAGCAGGGCTCAGTTGGTCTATTCACGGCTTTCCACTGTGCATGCCTATGGTTTTAACATAACACTTTACATTCCAGAGTGCTCAAAGAGCATCTTAAGTGATCAGATTTCAGTTTGTGTGGGACTAGGAGAGTGTTTCCTTCCTTCAGGAATGCCTAAGCAGAATGATTGCAGTCACACAAGTGGCTACAGTTGGTCAGCCCAAACCTGTGCTATTCCTTCTGATTCCCCCTGAAATATACCACCCACCTCCAATACTTCTGCTCCCACTTAAATTTTGCTTTTCCACTGAGCTAAAATACATAGCTTTTATGGATTCACAAATAGCTTTCTGTGGGCATTTGTCTAGATGAAGCTTTGCTTACCCAAATGTTCAGAAAAGGCAATTGCAAAACCCAAGTGAATTTATCTGAAACATTTTTTTTCAATAAAATAATTTTCCTATATTAAGATTTAACACTGTAATTCTAGATACTTAAGAGGGAGGCAGAACACTCAGTACCTGCCTGGAACATTTACTCCTTTGGAAGCAAGAATCTCAAATTAACAGTTCAGCACCAGAATGATCTTTCTGTTAGTTATTGTACTAGGATAGCTCTATAACAAAATTATATATTTGCTGATGCACTGAAATGACAAGTCATATTAATGATTTTATATCAGCAGTGTAAAATTCATTGTGTTAATTGATTACCAAACGTAATGTTATTACTTCTATGATTAAATTTTGACTTTGTATCTTACCTAGTGTTTCACAAGTATGTGTTAAAAAGGTAGCTATAGTTATGCTTCTGTCAGTAGTTTTTCATATTTTTGTGTTATGTGACTTAAATGTACTGAATAGAAGTAACTTTTTGTTTGTTTCTTTCTTTCTTTTCCAATACGGATTAATGTACTTTTCACTCCCTCTCTTGCATCTGAGCCCTTATGCAGTAAGGAAGTGCCACAGCCAGGCTGATGACCCAGCCAGTGTAAGTCCATGTGTAGTTACCAGAATGCTCACTATGAAAAAGGGACTTTTAAGTCATGGCTCCAGTCCATTTTCAGAATATTAAACTTCTCTGTTCCGTGATTTTTCTAGCCTAGCCTGGCCCACCTTCTGACTGTTTTCTGTTTTCAGCAGCTCAGTTTTAAGGGTAGATGGTATAGCTTCCACCTCTATCAACTGAAAACCAGATGTTTAGTACCTGATCTCCTGGGATGTGAGCTCAGGCTTCTCTAATTTCTTAACTCTTAGGTGAGTTCTCTAATAGCTAGTTCATTATACAAACTGCAGACAACCTACCGTCACAGCAGATAAGATTAGTCGTATTGATGATTGCAAATAAATAGTTTTTTCTGATTTCTCTGCAACATGGGTAGAGATTGGGTTCTTGTGTGTAATGGCGCATTAGGAGAGAGAGAGAGATGCATTTCTGTTTGGAAGAGACATTTCTGTCCACACATAAATGGCTGATTTAAATGGAGCCCCTAGGAATCGAGGCAAAGCAGAAAGGCATTCAGTAAAGAAAGTAGCCTGATATGTTGTTTGGGACTTAGATATCGGTATTCTCTTTGTGTCTTAGAAAGGAGTATTAAACATTTATGTCTCATCTTAAACAAGACTGAATACCCTCTCTTGTGTGCAAATTTAAGAATGATTATCTATGCTTTAGAGTTATTTGAATATTTATAAAAGGTGACAGGGTAATAAAGAATAATTTGAGAGGAACATTGGTGCTGTTCTTATGGAAGTATAGAAAGACCACTCTTAATCACCATTCTATGGAATAAGAACAGTTTTACTGATATATCTGATGCACAAAAATATTGCGTTACAGCTTCTTCAGATTGAAAATCTAGTGAGCTGTCTTGTGAATGATTGACAATTATGAGAGTTGAAATGATAATATGTGTTTCTCTTGATGGTATGGGAGAAGAATTGAGACAAAAGGAATGTGGTGCTTAACTGTCATTGCTGCAACAGCAATGCTCTTCAGAAGAGGATTTGGTAGGACACCAATTTTAAGTCCCTGCTCTTTTAGCTTCAGATCTGGGAGTTGTGCAAAGATCTTCCAGGTCTATTCTTTAGTGTATAGGTGTGAAAAGTTTTCTTGTTCTCTCGACTAATGAGCAGTTAATGTAGATCAGGAGAAGTTCCATCTACAGGAAAAAAAATTGCATAATAAAGAAGGATTCTTATGTGAGTGGTTCAGTGAAAGATCTCCAGTAAGGAAAAGACTAAATTATAAGTGCTTCTCTTGTATAATTCTCCTTCTATATTTCTAGCATTTCCATGTAGGATATCTTAGAAGTGTTTCCAAGCAAGGCTGGATGTCATTCATATTGCATCCACAAAAAACACTGATAAATGAGCTTTATCTAACAACAACAACAGCAACAAGAATGAAACATTGAAAAATTCTAAAAAGCTCTTGCATGAAGTTCTCTGATTTTTTTTTTTTTTTTAGTGTTTATCTACCTAGAAGTCTTTACAAGGCATTGCATTACATAAAAATAATGGGCACTGCACTGGTGAATATAAATAATATCTGTGAGGCAGAGGAAAAAATTTAATTCTCATGTAGATGGGAGCTCATCCTTACACTTTTGAAAGCTTTGTGGAAGACTATCGTTGAATGACTTCTAAAATTAATGATAGGTGCTGTGTGCAATGTACAGCTTAAAGGATTATCTAAGTACACATACATTCAGAGACTGTTCTCTATTCATTTTTTTCTGTTGAACCTCCTACAAATAAAAATTTTATGCTGATTCTGTATTTTACATAATGATAATAAATTCAGAAAAATACAAAAATGGCAGTAAGTGTCAGCAACACCTCTGACTGCCTGCGGCACAATAAGTACATTTATCATTTTTACAGGAGGAGTGTAGCTGCAGAATTTTTTGGCCCGTGTCTACAGATGCTATGTGTTGATTTGTCTTTAGTGTTACCCTTATACCAGGCCTCTGACATAGGCTTTTGTCGGTTGGCTTTCAATGTATGCATGAAAAATGTCAACTCTTGTATGAGCATAAAAGAATGCATTGGACTTTACGTCATTTGGAGAGGAAGTAAATTTGTACCGTCAGGAAAGCACCTTCTGTTTTGCATCCAGGGCATATTGACAATAGTGTTTGCATTCAGGTTGGGAGTGCATTTTCAAAGTTATTCTCTGATCTCACCGCTTATTTTTTTCACGTCTATCATTGTGGGGTGACTTCAATACACAAAGAAAATGATTTTGGACAAAGTGAAAGTGGAAGATGGGATCCAGCCATGAATAGGTCCACAGGACAAAAATAAAGACCAAAATAAACCCAACTTACTTGTCCTATGCATTGTCTCACTCCTCTGCTTCTATTTGTCTACAAGACTTGCTAATGTGGACATGGTTGCTGTATCTCCTTTGAAAAGAGGTTGGTTTCCAACACGATTTTGCCAGGATAGCTGTAATGGTATATATTCTCTATAGCAGACCAGTTCCTACCATCCTGAAGTATAGTTTGAAGGTTTTGCTGTTGCAAGAAGAAGCTGCTTATTACACATGGCAGGCCAAGGAGTGAGCCAAATCTCAGGTGCTTCAGCAGATCATCAGTCATATGAGAACTTATTGGCTCTTTGGCCTTTCCTTGGTGAAACGGTGGCTGGAATCCTATCAACCTGGAATGCCCAGCTCATATTGATAGTAAATACAGAGAAATTGATAGACACTTCATGCTTTACAGAACATAGTCTGTTTATTGATATTTGGGGGCCAGTTATTGACAGTTCCAGACAATTCTGAACGCAGCCTGTTTTCTGATAAGATTTATCCTACCAATATCTTATTTTAAAGGGGTCTAATATATGACATACTTATCAAAAAGTTTTATAGGGTACTGATTCAAGCAGTCTGCAAATATTATGTCCTGCCTTTGGCTGGATGCTTTGCGCTCCGGAAAGATGCTTTGGCTTCACTTCCATCACTTCCTCTCTCACTGTGCCTTTAGAAAGTGGAAAGTGGATTTTAATTTTGTTTCAAGAAATTCAATTTTTTTTTTAATATAAATTTTAAAAATCAACCAGCTGGAGAAAAGCACTGCCCCCAACCAGACACCAGCAATTTACGGAACCCGTTTCTATACCTCTCTATTTTATTTTATAATAACTTTTCTTTATGGCAATATATAATGTAAAAATACAATTGTAACTTTTTGTAACCTGCTTCATGAAACTACCTGGGTCAAACAACTGGACTGACCCTGATCATGGGTTTTTGTGGTAGTATTGTAAGCACAGTGGTGTGGACAGGTGCTCTGGCTCACAAGTCAGAATTTTATCTCTGCCTGTAGAGTCGCACCTGGATCAGCTAGCCAATCAAAAGCCAATAGTATGTGACTAGAAATGGTCTAGAGCAGTTTTTTTCCTCCCATTAACTAGGAGAGAAGAAAAAAAGGGACACGGAGACATGGTGTTTATACTCCACAGTACATCCAAGTTAGTGTCTAGGGCTTCAGTGTTTATACCGTGCAACTCTGAATTAATAGAAATTTGATATCATGAGAAGAAAGATTATGGCGTGGTGAGCTCCAGAAGATTTGAATACATATTTTATCTTAGATCTTTTGTCTCTCACACTGTCTTATGTCGAAAGATTGTTGTTTTAGCAGCTACATTTGACTTCAACTTTGAATATTTTGGAGTGAAATTTCTCAGTGAGCTAGACTGGGTGCAACTCTTGGCTTTCATTTTAAACTTTCTGCATCTTCTCTCTTTGGTCTGTTTTTCTTTTTTTTTAACTATAGATAGAGCTGTTAATAATGTTTCACACCATTGTCGCTTACTAAAGAGAGGTAGCAGTTTTCCGTTGTAAGTTTGTCTTCCATGCCTTATCCTTAAGAAAGCCTCCAAAATTTTCTTTCTTCTTCAAAATTTGCATGTAAGATCTGTGGCCAGAGGATAGCTGTTGATGAAGTTGGTTAACATTTAAGTCAGTCTTCTAATTTAGTTTTTAATAAAAGGTGAAAGCAAAAGGTGACATGGTGATGGATGCCTGTACTCCAGAGTGTCAAAGCTTTTCAATTGCCTGTCCTTTTGCCAGCAATTTTTACATGCTGTGATCGTAAGTGCCAAGGAGTTAAAACAAAATGACATTTTTATTTCCCAGTGTTGGCAAAACAAAAGTTTGAATGCTCAGAAAACACTGATGACCACAGGCTCCCTTAACACCTAACTTACACCAGTATCCAGTTAGATTTTAAGAGGTTTGAAATGAGGCAAAATGAAGCACCATAAACTTAGAAAAATAAAAGCGATCCCAATTTCCTAGATCAAGTGATACAAAGGAAGTTTAGTATAACCTTATAACCTTAAACACTAATGGCTCTAAGAGACTGATTAGTAAACCTGAGCTTGTGCCGTATTTTGAAATCAGGGAATATAAATAAGCAAAATTGAAAAAAAAACAGTCTTAAAAACACTTTTAATCTTTTGTTGTTGTTGTTGTCTCACGAGGAGGATTTTTTTTTTCATGTAAATTTCTTTAAAATCGTTCAGGTGTATTCCACTCTTGTGGATTTTTTTTATTCTTTATTTTTATTTTTGTTTCTGTTTTTGTGTTCCTCTTTCTTCTTTCTTGGGTGTACAGCATTCACTTTTTGTTGTCCCTGCCTGATAAGTGCTTGCAGTACTATCTCTGTGTCAAGACATAGATTCAGAATGCTGAGAGACTTTTATGCTTACACAGGGAGAGTATTCTGCATGATCTCATTTTATTTGTACAGGTTTGTAGTCAACCTTAACTTGTCTCTTCACTGTATCTTCTGGTTCTAGAAGAGGAGGTGTCCTCTGGACTAAGTGAAAGCTACTGCAATGATTTACAGCACTCATGCACGATATTCTTATGCTCTGTACTTAGGTCAGCTTGAGTTGTATCTTCTGCAAATGTCCCCGGGAAAGGTATCAGCCAAATTCCAATTCTAGTACAAATGAAATAATAACAAAATAAATAAATAAATAAATAAAAACAATGGGGAAAAAAAAAAAGCCAAATTTAGAAGGGATTATCCAACGGCTATCTGGGGTTTTCCTTAGCTTTTCAGAGCATACTTGCCTGCCATACCCAGGCATTTCCCATTTGGATATCGGTTGTGCTCAGTGTTTCAAAGTGACAACTACCTAAAATTACCCCTCCGTTATGGTATAGGCTGCTACCATTGCACTATTTCTTTTTATAGAATATGCCAAATGCAGCTGGGCCTTGATGGATCATCCGTGATGTCATGGGGTGAGAACTACCCTGGAGCTGAAGGCTCTCATGTTACCCACCACCTCCCTCTTCCTCACAAAACAAAACAAACAAACAAAAAAATAAAATAATAATAAAAAAAAGCAAAAACCCACAGTAATTCTACCAGTTTTCATGTGGTGTCCACAGTGAATAATACTCATATGTTCTGGTTCAGAAAGAGCCAGAGCCAAAGTGTTTTGTTTGTTTGTTTGTTTGTTTGTTTGTTTTATCTGTGAGAAAAGTCCCCTGTGACTCTGTACTTGCCTCTCACATATCATCATCTAATGACACCCACACTTGCTCTTGGAATTTTGTCTAGAATTTCAGGAGTTGCATCATAGCACGTGTCAAATGCAGAACTTTTAGGCATTTGTCCATAATTCGTTACTGGAGAACTAGCTTTCCCCTAATGGCTCCAGAGAAGGGGCTATTGCTTTTACGACTCCAGAAGCTCTTCAGTGAGTTTGTGCTAGTGGGCCAAACTCTCGTTAGACTGACTAAATTGTCTAGTTGTCATTTGATTGTCCAAATAAATGAAATGTCCTCAGGGTGGCATTATAACTATGTGCCAAAGTCATGGTTCTTTGGCCTTCCAGTTATATGCTAGTATGTTAGTGTTACGTAAGTGGCTGTGTTTGGGACCACATCCTCAGCTTGGCAAGATTAGCATTACCTGGTGATCTGCAAAGCAAGATAGAGTTGAGGGTTGCCCACCTCTAAGGAAGAGCAAGGAAGCAAGCTTGAACTGAGATGGAACTTACTGTATAAACACCAAGGTATCTCTGCCTGGGAATACTACTAGAAAGTAGGGTAGTTCATTGTTCATGTTCATTAACTCCTTTAAACTAGGCTTTGGGGACATGTAAATTCTGCAAACTGAAGTACTGGTGGCAATTAGTTTACAAAATACGTATTCGAAATTTGAATATGTTCTCCTTGATATTTGCATATATTTTATAATTCAGTGAATCTTTTTGATTTTTTATTAAAAATAGATAACTATAAACTTATATCTATGCTTAGGATCAAATCTGCATCATGCTAGATCTTAAACTTACAAAGACAATTCTGCTGCAGTGCTGTCTATGTAAATCTTTATGTGCAAGAAATAATTTTGTCTGAAAAATCTCATTGACTTTCTGTGGATAAAGCCACATGCATTAGCGTTTCACTGTTACTGAAATTGTTTCTAGACTTTGCATTCAGTTAGGTAAATGATATAGGTTGTTGAAGAAAAAGATTTCTGTTAACTAAAATGAGTTAAAGGGACAATATATCTGCCTCACACCATGACATGGCTGGATGATTACTGTGCAGCTACAAACAAAAGTCTACCCTAACCAATCCTTCTGCAGAGCTGGAACCTCTGTCTATTGCCTTCAAGTTATTCCTTGGATTAAGAGTCTAGTAACTACAATCTTGAAAATTAGGGAGTTATTTTCAAGAAAATTCTCTCTCTACATAAAATTAAAACTACTGCTAATTCTGAGCCTGCCAGACGAAAGTAGAGATGAGAAGCAGCAATTCACTCCTAGCCCTCTGCTTGTACATTACAAGTCCTAGCACTGCTAGGAAGCTACTGAAAAATTCTGTGCAAGGATGATGACAACGTGCTTTGAAATGCATCCAGATCCAAAGGTTTGTAAATGCTAGGGCCCCATCAGGAAATTCGAGAGGAAAACACTAAGTTTTTAAGAACAATCAACCTTCAGGTTCATGAATGAGACCATAAAATGATGGTATCAAATTGTGCTATTTAGTTATTTAACATTTGCTATTTAGCAGTTGTCAATGATTAAGAAATATTTCCAAGTGTTTGGCTGCTCTGTTCTTCATTACGTGGTTGAATTTCCAAGGATATAGGATATCTAAGACAATACACACTGTCAGTGAAATTTGATCAGTTCCTTTCAATCATGTTGATCAAAAAATCAAAGGTTAAAACAGGGTAATAACCTACACATACTCAGAAGAAGTGGCACATACAGATCTATCATATTTTGGGGTATATTTATGCTGCATAGAAAGAAAGAATGAAGTGCATGCTCCCTTTATATCTCAGATAAGCTCTCAAAATAACAGATATGTTGACTTACATAACACACAGATCTTGTACTAGGCAGGTGGTTTGCCTGATTTTAATCCAGAAATATGACACAGAAGTGGTGCAAACACAACCAGAAACAATTTTATTTTAAAATTTGAGCAAATAGTCATGGAATTTGTTCAAAATATTTAACTGGTTCTGACGATTATTGCTTCCATTGACTTAAAAATTCTTCATACCATGACTAGTAAAAAAATAATGTGATTAATGTTGTGAAGTTTTGTTTATGCATTAACATAGGAGAGATTTCATCTTCTCATGAATAATACACAGGTATAATACTAGATTCACCTTCAATTATTGTTAAACAAGCAGGAAATGTGTAGCTTAGTTATAATATCCCAGTTGTACCTGTTAATTGATAAACATCTGCCCAGAAAGATACTAATTTTCAGACAAAAAAATTGCACAGTTGCTTGATACCATTGTTTTGAATTTTAATGTGACTGAACTAATGGCATAAATATATGGAAAGCATACGAAATGACAGTATTACATCTTTAGAACATGACTCATGTTCTGCTTCAGTACTGAATAAATAGTTTTTATGGATTTGCTTTTTTCGCTTTTTTTAGCATTTGTGTGAGGCTTGAATGATAGAGGACAATGGAGGCCTTGCCAGGAATATGCCAGAGGAGCACACTGTAAGTATAAATGTGAAGGGTCCATCCCAAAGAAGCATGAGCAAATTACAGATGAGCAAATCCCCTTTGAGTGAAAGGGATTTTAGTTTTACTGAGTACATACTAGTATAGGTAGTATAGGTTGAATAAAATAGCTGGGCTAGCTCTGAAGTAGCTCTCTCTTCCAGAGTTGGAGGAAGGATGATTTTGTAGTCTTGTATCTACAGGATTTGTGGGCTAAACCAGTGTCCCACCTTTCCCAGGATGTAAGTCCTAAGTCCTCTTGCATCCTATTCCTGAAATTGCCACCTTGGCTGCTAACAGTAGTGAGCCAATCTCTCCTTAAACTAAATCTCACAGTAAGCTCATAGGAATAATAAATTTGCTAGAGTTAGAGACTGAATTCTTCCAATCTTGTGTCAGTGGAATTCTTCCAATTTGTCACCTAGAAACAGATGTCCTGATGTTGATCCTTTTAGATCTAATTTCTTACTGGTACATAATTTAAACTGTGCTTTCGCCTCAGGTCCAGACAAGGTTAATTCGTATTTGTAAATCTTAAGCCTAGAAACAACGTGTGTCTGTCCATCTGTGAAAAACACATGACAATTTTTTCTGCTCAAGTCTAGCAGTAGAATTACTTAGCTCTCCGGATAGTGAGTTATTCCAAATGAAACAAAATATCTTTGTGATAATATTGCACATCACAGCTGCAATTTACCTAAATAGGCATTGTATCCATTACAGTTCTGTTACATTTTCAGTACATCTATTATGTTCCATCAAAAATGGGAAAACATGTATATTATGAGTAGCAAGAAAACCAGCAGGTTGATAATTGCTCTATGCTCACTAATGTGACTTACTAGCTGGCTCATCTATAATAGTAATTAACACCTCCTGCCTCAGCTACACAATTAGCTGATGTTGCTACAAATGTTTGCTATATATTTAATCTTTATCTCGTTTCTCTGGCCTGCTCTTGTATTAAATTTATAAGTAGCTCTATAAGCTATATACGGAGCTGCCAGGGCAGCTTCTCATTAGTCACAGGAGTTGTCGTGGAGGCCGGGGCGCCCGCGCCGGCGGCATCTCCAGGGAGCCCGCGCCAGACGCGCTCCGTGCGGGCTTGGCAAACGGGCCTGCTGCGGATCCTTTCACATTTGCGGCTTCTGTTCTAGCTTCTGCCTTAACCTACAGCGTTTCTGCTGCTTAGACTGCGGAAAAATGAAAAAGCGTGCTTGAAAATTATGCGTAATGCTGGGCCTCCAGGCCCGAACTACTGTTTCCCACAGAGTAAGCAGAGCTCTGGAAGACCCTTTCCTTAAGCTCTCAGCCTAAAAAGAGCCCCTCCTGGCCCTGTTTCTGCATATTCTGCTCTTGTTCTGAGCCAAGGAAATAAAGGGGAATGGATAGAATTTAATCCATTTCTTTTCAGCTGAGGGAGAAGAGTTTTTGACACTAGGTGGTACTAAAGACAAAGGCCAATGTTTTCCGTCTTTGTTGGTTACAGATAGGCAGCTCCAACCCTGGCACCCAATTTGGTGGCCTGCTTATCAGCTTCCACAGCTTGTTTTGTGCCTGAGATAGATAAACTCTATTAGATCCGTTTTCAGAGTGTAGGGCTCTGTGGCTTCTCGTGGCTCCCTGAAAAACTTGTCTTTGTTATCCATTTGAATTTTTTCAAGTAATCCTTCAAAAATCTGTGAAACTACTCTTTGACATAGGCTGGGGTAAATCTAACACGAGCTATCACTTGCTAATACAAAAAGGCATACAATGTATTTTGCGCCTTCTCTGTTCAGTTCTGAAAACATATTTCTCATGAGTAACACTGGGAATATTTTGCTGCTCCAGCTGCTCCCTCAACACTTTTCACTGTATAATATATCTGAATAATAATATATGGCTTTATTTAAAGCCTGGGGATCCATCTATCAAGGGTATTTCTGAGGATATTCTCTGTTAATTTAACAGAAACCTCCACTCTCAGATGGATGAGCATGTGATTTTCTTGAATTTTCACTGCCACTTCCCAGTTTCTGACTATTTCTTTTCTGTTTCTCTGCAGCTGCCTTTGCCTCAGTCACGGTTTGATCAAGGCTCTCTTCTCCCTCTTCTAATGTGCAGTCCTTGTTTAGAAACTCAGTCTTAAATCTGAGTCTGTAGAAGCTTTTAGACATGATTTTTGCTAACAGGTGAAAGTAGAAGTGAAGCTTCTCTGGATGGTGAGATGTATTTGATGCCAGAAGCAAGGAACTCTAGCCTTGAAAAATCTATAAGCAGTTTTTAAACTTTATTATTTTTTTTTTCTTCAGTGTCCTGGCTTTTAACTTCAAGATCTTTACTGTGTTTATTACCGTAGAAGTTAAAATCAATGCGTGCTAGCGATCTCTTCACAGGCATCACAATGAACTGCCTGCTGATCCCCTGCAATTCAAATCACTCTTGAATTGTGTTTTACTAAAAATAGTTTACTTTTATTTAAAAGAAGACACTGCAGTGGTTACAGCAATATAACATGGATGTTTGTTTCTGAGCATATACAAGCAACACAAAGTTACAATATTATATATGCACAGTTTTTTTTATCAGCAGCAGAGTTGATGGTGAAAAGATTGATTTTTAAATAAATAAAGCATCTGAATAGCAGATAGCACACTTTGGGGCATTGTAGAAATAAATGCTGACAGGAGGAGTGCTTTGTTCCAAACACTTCAAAATATAAGAGAAAGCAATAAAAATTGTTATTCTGTGTTTCCCCCAACACAATAAGGTTATCAAATATAACTTCACTTGGACTGGTTAACTTGTGCTGTGATAAACTGGAGAAATATGCAGTTGCATTTTTAAATTGCCTTTGTATTCCACGGACATCTAGAATTGTACATATTAAAAAAGAACAATTGAAAGAGACATACTGAGAATGTTACCCCAGCACAAAACTACATGTTGCTTATCCATGATCTATTTATGCTAGAGCACAGAAATGCCTCAGAACAGAAATATCTGTAACTCAGTTAGGAAAGATTTGTTGCTATTTGTGATATGCAAAGTGGAGCTAGCTGAGGTCAGAGCTCAGACAGGTTGGCTGAAGTTTTGGGTTCTTCCCTGTCATAATTTCTGGCTTTATGAGAACGGCAAGGTAAGGAATCTGTTGGGATGTGGTGGACAGCATGGCAAGTACCAAGCATATGTAGAAAACATCAATGGTAGCAGGCTTAACTTATTAAGTGGCTTGACTTATTAAGTGATGAGGTTCACCCATTGGTCTTCATAAACACTTGGCACTGAACTGTAACTTTACAACTTTGCCAGGTTGCCATGCATGTGTGAAGAGAAGCTCTTGTGGCAGCTGATGAAAGCATTATCCAAAATCACATGCAATGTTCCTAAAGGAAAGAATAGAGCAGTGACAGCTGCCACCACCCTTCACAGCAAGCACCACGCTCTGCCTGCTGACAAGGTAGGGCAGGTGGAACCACAGCTTCGCTCCTTTGCTCATGGTGTCCTATCTTTCCGCTGCCTTTGGGTGCACCCACTTGTATTTGCCTAGAGCTTAGAATATGTTTGTTTTTGTCCAGATGCTAAGACTTAAGATGTATAAACAAGCCATGCTTAACTTTCTCTTTCTGTCGTATTTAAATGAGATTAAATGTTTCCTAAATTATATTTAGTAATAAAAAAAACCAGTATTTGGAGAAAGAGTCAAGAAAGGAACCATAGTAAACCAGTTTGCCTCAAGCAACAGATTATAGGCAAAAGCAATATTGCAAGAAGACAATGGTGCAGCTGCATAACAAAATGCCTTCTCCAAATTAATCCAATCTTTAATGCTTAACCCTTCTTTTGTAAAAACAAAATTTAGTGCAAGCTCACAAGTTGTATTGGTTTCTCTGTGTGCGAAATTGCTGAATAGGTTTGTCACAAGCAGACATGGAGGAAGGCAATCCTGCTAGACTCAGGCTCCAGCAAGGACAGGGCTCAGTGCCTCAGCATTTCTATGAATTGGAGAAATTGTTGGCTAATTTTGATGATAAAAGTAAACCCCAAACTGATCCTGAAAGGCCTGGCATATGTAGAACATGAATAATTAGAAAATTCCAACATAGATTTTGTGAAGTATTTTGAGTAATAGTGAACTTGCTGCGAATGATTCTTCTTGAACTAACAATGCTTGGATTGTGATCTTTCCTTTTCCCCATGTGAGAGATATGGGGAAGGACCTGTGCTATCAAGAGCATATGTGGAAGAGGCAGCCCCTGAGGAAGCTTCCGGGAAAAACTTTGTCTTTCTGCCAAACCGACCCTTTGAAAGTGCATCCTTGAGAGACTTTTCATTTCTCCATGTGTTGGGTACTGTACTTGATTGTAGCTTGATTAGATCACTCAGACACCGCCTCCTCCTCCTTCACTGCTTGGATTGGCTTTGCAGAGGGCTGAAGAGGAGAATCATGGAAGATGAGGCACTCAGTGCTGGACCATCAGCACTAGTGAATGTCTTACAAGTAGTAAATATAAGTCATTTCAGAACAGGGACATGGCAGAGGTGTAATTTCAGTGGTGCATTTTCTGCCCAACCGTACACAGATTTCATATGCATACTCCTTCTGGGACAATGAGTCAAGGCTGCTGAATGTCCAATTCCGGTATTCCTTTTTGTCAGGAGGACAAACATATCCTCCTTGATTTTCATTTTCTCTGTCATTGGAAGTATATGGTTCTTTCTGTTGGGATGCTCAAGGTCCTTGCCTGTGGCATGAGGACTGTTAGAAGAAGATGTTTTTAGCTGCTGCTTAGCTCTGTGGCTATCTTCACTTTCTGATGATGAGCATGGTCAAAGCCCCCTTAACGCTGATTTCACTTGGCAAAGGAACTACTAGAACCCACCTATAAACCTAAAGTCAAATACTCAAGCTAGAAGAGGAATGTGTAGCTCATTGTTGCACATCAGTCCAATGCTATGATATGGACATGGACGTGAATACATTGAATGTGGCCTGCACGGCAGCTGGAGAAATGGATAACTTTTTTTCCATTTGAGATATAAAAAGCTAGCTATCATGGCACACCTTAGATAATAGGGTCAAGTCCTATACCCAGCAAATGCTTAACTCCTAAGCTTTTGGTTATTCTAAAGTGTTTATTTTTTTTTTAAAGTTTTTTATTATTTTGTTTTTTTTTCCCCACCTCTGCATTTACAATTTCATCAATAGGAAGATTGGTACTTCAAGCATCTAACTCCTGTCACAGGATTAAAAATACCAAGAAGTTTCTCTTTCTAGCCAAAACAACCAATCCTTGCCCTGTACAGAGTTTGACTTTTTTATGTGTTTGTTTGTTTGGGTTCTCAGATAATTTATTTGGAGAAGACGAGGAATGCACAAAATCCATCAGTGTATACCACAGATAGAGAAGCCACCTGTGCAGGAGCTGGGACTGAGCACTGGGTTCTGTCAAGCAAGAGCTCTGATCTCCGAAGCCACCAAGGGAGCTAGCTCTATTGGTTTCAAGTACTGAAATATCCTTGAGACGCTGAGCTTTAGGAAACTAACTTTCATTGAATTTCAATTAGGAACTTCAGTGTTAAATCTTGCAAAATGCTGAGTTTTCTTAAAATGCAGTGAGTAGTCACAGCTCTCCCTTAAAACAATTGGATTTGAGGCTGTCTAACACCTCAGAAAACTGCTCAGCACTTTGCTGGGTCAAGCTTTTAAAAATGTTCTTGTCAGTTGGCTGTAATCAGTTTGAAAATTCACGGACACTTTTGGAAATACCTTCAGTTCATGAGTGTGCAGCTTTGGTATAGGATATTAAAAATGATTCAAGAAGAGGAAAGTTTTATAATAGACACCCAGACATAATCAGTTTATTATGAATATGTTCTGCTAAAAGCTCAGAGGAAGTTTTGTTTTTCTCTAAACATTTATTCACATTTAGAAAGTGATCATGTCTCTCCTAAAAAATCCTTGCATCCTACTTTATGAATAGTGTTTTGAGTGTTACAGAGTATTGACTCCACATACTGTAACACAGCATTATGCCAATGCAACTGCCAAGTGCAGGATTTGTCCAGGTTTTTGGTATGACAAAAATCTTTACAAAATCTTTTCTACTTGCATGGGAAGAACACTGTGATTCAAATGACAAAGTTATTTAATCCTCAACTAACATTTTGTCAGACAAATGATCTCTCCTTTTCCTTTTCCTTTTCCTTTTCCTTTTCCTTTTTTTTTCCTTTTCCATTTTTCTTTTCCTTTTCCTTTTTCCCTGCTAAGGAGACCAGGGAAGGCATCAGACTGGACCCATGCAGAAATGGTGGGCTTAGTAGGAAAGTGCTTACAGCCAGTCAGAAGAAACACAAGAAGCATTATAAACCAAAAGATTTACACATCTGACACCTTTCCCCTTCTGGTGACCCATCTTTTGCTCCCAAGATGGTTTCAGGATTTTGAGGGAAAAAAAAAAGCAAGCTGCACTGCATGTAGATAGACACTTAATTCCTCAGATACATTTAAGGAAACTCTGAGAATACCTTGTGAATAGATATAAGCAAAGAAGTGCTTCATTTATCAGTTTGCAGCTTTGTCACGCATGAGCTACACACCAGGCTGCTCATGAGACTGGCGCTCTGAAGATCATGTCCAGGAAGAGAACTTGGGAGACATTTAAGTAAAACGTAGGGTATGCTAAAGAATCATTGCAGGGAACATTTAAGCTAAAAATGTGAAGTCCTTTTAAGCCATGACTAATCTTTAAAGTAAAATTAAACTATTTTTAATATTAAATATTTTTAAAAGTATTTAAATTGTGTTTTTATTGCAAAAAAATGCTGATGTGTAGATTCATACACACAGCAAAGGTGCTACTAAAAACCCAAGCTGTTACTTTAATGCAAATGCATAAAGAAGCTGAAGCTGAACTTTGTATCATTTTGTTGTTTGTTTTTCAAGCTTCCTAAGAAAATACAAAATATATTTCTGTTTTCAATTTTGGTCTAGATATCGTATTTACTGTAGGTTTCCAAAGTCTGGAAAAAATCATAATTAGTGTCAGTATAAGTAATATAGTTCTACTTTCTGATTTCCTTTGATAGTAATTTTTATATTGCCAGTGATGGTAATTTTTTAGAGTATTTGACTCTTGCATGAATCATTTTTAAGTGTTCTTTAATTCCTTCTGAATTAATTAATGACAGATTTATATATGATAATCAGTTAGAATATCTAAAATAAGTGTTAAAGGAATCCTAGCATGCAGTCTTAGCTTTTGGCTATGAATAACTGGAATAAGTTCAGATAAATTTTGGTGCTCTAAAGGTTATTCTAAATGTCATAGTTAAAGAAAGTTTGGTTTGGCAATGAATAGTAATTGCATAGTAATACAGTGGTAGTATTTATAGAGGAGTCAAAGATGTTTCAGACATTCTTACTAATACCACTTTAATATAATGCTATTTCAGAAGGTACTGCCTTAACACTAGGTGCATTTTAACAACAGTCTGATTCAGCTTCTTCATCCCTGCTGGCAATCAAACAATCCCCTTTCTTGTGAATTAGTGTTAATAAGTCTTCAATAGATTCAGCTGTGGGATAATTAATGACTTGCCTGTTCTTGCCAGAATAGTTCAAGTGAGCTCCATGCAGCATGCTGAGCTATTATCTCCTGGTCAGGTCATGCATCACGTCCGCCAGTTAACAGCACTGGCTGCACAACACACTTGTAAATTACATAATCAGATTTTTTTAGACCCTACATGTGAATGCTTTACTGCTTTTCTTGCAGAGGAACAGTTGAAAACACTGCTCATTGTACTTACAGTGAATAGCATACTTGAAATTTGGTTACTAACTTATTTCAGTTCAAATTCATTTTCTGTAATATACAGCAAAAATATCTGTCTATGACATAATCATGCTGTTTACTTCCTTATATTCATAATCCTATAAATACTTTTAGACACGTGGCACATCACTGTGTTTACATCTACCCAAAGCTGAAGGGAGCGGGCAAGGCCTCTTCTCTTTTGCCATGTTTGCTATTATTCAGCATGGTTTTATGGGGCCAGGAATAAGCCATAGAGAAGGGAAACAGCAAAACTCCCCCGCTTAGTCCTTCCTTGTTACGGCATGCCTGGATCCTGGCATATCTGCGCTGCCATTCATCCCCCACCATCTCCTGCCAGGCTGTTGTTGGCTGCATTTGATCCTGTTAATTATCGCTTATGTCAATTCAACACCGACGGGGTCTATCTAGTGATCAGGGCCCAAGGTGGGGGGTTGTGTGTACACAAAATAAAGCATGGTCCCTACTCAGATATGCCATGTCAATCAGGTTAATAGATGCAAATGCAACTTCAAAGGGACTTCTTTGTAAGGCCCAGTAGATTCATTTGAAAATTGCTATATTCATCTCCATCAGTGGATTTCTTCTCTATCCATTAAGCTCTTTTTGCAAGAAAATCTCTCATGGACACAAGAAGAATGTGTCCTCATTAGAGATTTCATACAGGTGCTGTTCCTGCTACAGCTGAAATTCGCTTTTGGGTTTTTCTTTCTTTCTTTCTTTTTTTTTTTTTTTTTCTTAAGGGCTACTTCTAACGGCTATTTTTTCTCTGCACCTCATTACTTCATGTGCTGTCTCCCCTTGGACCACTACCTTGCTTTTCTGCAGCATATCCCTTGTACTCGTATCTCAGCTTTCCCTTAAATTTTACCTGTTTGTGATGCAATTCTTCAGATATCTGTGGGAATTCTCTTATGGAATGATGGGATAATTCCATAGAAGCCTACGTTTTAATTTCTTTTCACATACTATATTAACAGTAAGTGATACAAGGCTGATTTAGAAAGGAAGAGGTATAAATAGATGCACAGAAGGATCTTCAATTTCTAGATCTACTCCTGTCATCCATTTCTGGCAATATTTCATATTTCTACATGCTTAAGAAAATCTTTTTTGTCTCTCTCTTCTCCCGTTTCTTAATATCCTTGCATGACAAGAAAAATAAAGGAAGAAGACTGTATCTTTAACAGTGGAAATTCAGCTGTTTATGAATCATCTGAACTGAAATATCACACATCCACAATGTTCTCCTCCCAAATGTTTTACTCCCAAACAATTTAGTTAGTGGCTTGCGATGGACCTCCCAGAGTTTCTCTATGATATGTTTTCTGACACAGCTGAGCAGCTGCCAACCCGGAGAACAGTTATATTTTTCCAGGCAAACAGTTGACAAATTTTAGGATTATCTCATGCAGGCCCATTTACACCTGTTTAAGGTAGTAACTTAGAATGTTTAAACAAGTTTTCAGATTACTTATTGTTTTAGGTATTGCAAGAAATAGAAAAAACATGCATTTACAGTTCTGCCCTGTAACCGAACTCATGCAATAATCCTCCTGCTGAAGAGCAATTTAACCGGAAGGTGCTGTCAACTACATCAAAAACATGCTCTTCTTTTAAGCTGCTGAGATCAATAATGTATGTCTGATGGCAGAATGGAAACAGTGTCCTGAGCTCAGCCTATACTGTTCATTTTATCTCTCTGAACCTCACCCTGACTCATCATCAGAGCTTGACTTCTCGTATTGGATTGCCGGAGGTGACAATTTTCTGGCGTATGTAATGTAGTCAGTCTCCCAAGAGAATTAGAATAAGATGCCAAATGAACTTCATTTATTTAAACCGGATTTCAGTGAAGATCTTTGATGGAAAATGTGTCTTGTATTAAATTGCTTATCTACAAACCTTTCAATATAAAACTCTTGCACATAAATTGCTCATTCTTCTATGAGAATAGCTTAAATAACCCCTTCTGAGAGATACATTTGAGACCATCAGTTGCCTCATATGTTTTTCCCTGACAGATATCTGTTAACTACCTCTACACCCTTTTCTTCTATACTTACTATGAAGCAATACAGTAATGGCCAGAATATTTGGAATAAATAGAAGAAAACAAGGTACTTGAATCTTATAATACCATGTTGCTTCAACCATAGTATCACAGAATGGCTGAATTTGGAAGGCACCTCTAGAGATCATTGAATCCAACCCACCTGCTCAAGCAGGGACACCTAGAGCATGTGGCACAGCACCCTAAGCAAATGGCTTAGGAACACCTCCATCCTTTAAGATGTTTTTTCTCTCCCTTTCCCTTGAAATGCAGCCACGGTGTAACCCTTCCACTGTGAAAAGTTAGTGGATATCCAATTGGATATTATTCCAATATCCACTGCAAATCACAAAGCACTGTGTATTACCAGCCTCTTATATCTTCCAAAGCAGCTCATGCTATGACCATATCATATTTTAAAGAATTAAGATTTGCAAGCACACAAGATCAGGGGTTGTTATGTAAGTAAAAGTATAAGCATATCATCCATTTACCCACTGTCTGAGGACATATGCACCTGGGAACTACATGCACAGTTTGCATGTAGTTTCCCCTCAGCACAGTTTCAATAGCAAAACAATGAGTATTTTTTACTGTATATACGACCTGAGAACTGTCAAGATAGGGTGGTTCCTACAACTCAGAACACAAACCGTTTCTAAACAGCAGAGCAAGTCCTTCATGATATGTCTCTCTTTCAAGAAAAAAAAATTTTTTTCAAGTGATTTGAAGACCTGCCTCCTCAATGCACCAGCAAAGTAGCTTCAGTTCCTTTATGAGATTCAATCTGCATAACCACCACCTGGTGGTGAGTGAGGCTCTGCACTTTCTTGTTGACTTTGACTAGAAGGTTGCCCTCGTTCAGGACTCAGCACCCCTGTATGTCTACGATTTCTTTCACTATTTGGCTGCCTCTGTGGGTACTGTCTACTATCGTAAAACCAAGCCCATAGCCCCTTTAGCAGTATGTTCAGGCTGTGTTGTGTCAAAGATGCCAAAGAGACCGTGTTGCTTGATGTAGCCATGGGGCGCTTTGGAAGAGACTTCAGCTGGGCTGCTTGGTCTTGCTTCCTTTGTGCCATTTACCACATTTTACTACTGTGACTTAACAGGGAGTCATAATTTTCCTGCCCACTCAGAATTATTGTCTCTTTATCCAAAATGACCACAAACATAACCAGGCTTGTGTTGGAATTGTTGGGATCAAAGGGCAGAGGGTAGCCTCAGCACAGTTCATGGTCCAAACTAGGACCTGTGTGAATGGACTGGAAGATTTTCACAACTTCAGTGTGTATATAGCTCAACACACAGGTATTGTTCACGCTATGACATCCTCTGCAGAAGACACAGGCAGATATACCAAGCCCTTTTAGCCACATCACGTGTGCATGAAGCTCCCTGAGAAGTCTGAGGGCTTGAACCTGAGAGGTCTGATCTGCAGCCTCAGGGATGCTCCTCAGAGGGGAGCAGTGATGGTTAAACACCTTTGCAAGAAAAAAGTGCCTCAGCAAGAAAGACTTGTGCCTGGGCAAGCAAGAACTATCTGTATGCAATGGTTTCTCTGCATAATGCTTTCATATACATAAAAGTTTTGACAGTGAAAATGCAATTTGGCTCATGCAAAAAAAAAAAATTACAATTACAATATATGGCCAATTTAACAGTTATGGCGAAACCCAACCCTCATTGCTATGCACCGTGCTACACTGATATATGAGTGAAACAATACTGGGAGCATTATACTGGGGTGTAATGAAAGCTCTCCACTACCAGCTGCTCAAATATGGTGCCATACACCACATCTCAGACTTACTTTGACTTGAAGTCTAACTGTTAAGTAATGATTTGTTTTTGATCCTGTGGCTAAAAGGCAAGGCTGTCTAACAAGTTTGTGATGTTCCATGTATCACTGAAGATCTGAGGCAATTCCTAACAGGTATTCACTGCGATGGGGCTAATCTCATCCAGAAAAAACAAACTGGCCCATTTCCTTGTCACCTTCCAGGCACTGCTCTCTCAGCACCTCCATGCAGGAAAATGCAGAAGAGACTACTCCTCACCCATTCCCTGAGCAGCACTAGGATGAGGGGGTGCATGGCATGGTGATTTTGATTTAAAGTCTGGGTTTACATTTTGCCATCCAGTGATGTGGGGCTGACAAGCACTGACCTTCTGATTTAGAGAAATTAATCTGGCTCATGCTCTCCAATGGTGGTGAAGCTGAATTCTTTGATATTTTTCCTTAGTTTGGTGTAGATGAACTTTCCTTTCAACTCAGAAGGGCTTTGGGTGTAAGAAAAGTATTTTCCTGATTAGGAAGTTTAGAAAAATCACAGGCAGGCAAAAACATATGGTCTGTTTTTTTCTTCCTCTCCCTATTCTAACAATTGTATGGGCAAATACAGCAGTGCTTTGGGACAGAAACTCCAGTTTACTTGCATCTTGTCCCAGTGCACCCATTTCACTGGGATTAAACATAGAGTAAAATGAGTGAGCAGAAATCCTCCTACTTGGCTCTTGGCAGCTATGGTTGCATATCCCTAATCCCTGAGTCTAACCAGAAGGAAAGATGCTGGTGGTAGGAACTGGAATATTTTGGGACTAGTATAGCTGGCTTCAATATGCTTTTCATTTTGTCTTGAGATGGTTGAATCCACCTGGGAAGAGGAAATACAGCAGGGCTAACTGTTCACCAAAACATGGGACTTGGCTCTAGCCATCAGAAGAAGACAATAAGCTGGGTCAGCTCTCCTGCCTTTGCTGGGGCACTTTGGCCCTGTCATGCAGGCATGTCCCATAACTCTGCCACTCCTTGGCAGAGTGTGCTGATTTGTGCAGGCTGGGGAGGAAGCTCAAATGCCTGTGATGGAAGGAGGTCACACGGAGAATTTCAAGGATCATAGAATCATAGAATCCTTAAGGTTGGAAGGGACATTTAGA
>VZSV01000073.1:3451383-3484384 GCA_013398735.1 Nothocercus julius | reverse complement strand
CTCTCTGCAGAGCTGCTCTCCAGCAGGTCAGTCCCCAGCCTGTACTGGTGACTGGGGTTATTCTTCCCCAGGTGCAGGACCTTGCACTTGCCCTTGTTGAACTTCATAAGGTTTCTCCCTGCTCAGTTGTCCAGTCTGTCCAGGTCCCTCTGGATGGCAGCGCAGCCAAGAGGATAAGAAGCATCATTATATTTCTAACTGCTTGGCCTTCTTCCAGCCCACCACACAAGAAAAAATTCCAAGTGCTAATAAGACACACTTGAATTTAACCTCCCCACAGTCTTCACTACCACCCCATGACCTCCTCCTTTGAGGGATGGGGAGGGTGCTGATGCTCTTCAGGTACCATTTGAAGTACTGCCTCTTTTCTTTATCCCTTGCCTGTTGTGGATGGATCAGTGCTGTTGTGAAGTAGGATCAAAGAGCACCCAGGACTGGAGTGGCCGTGCTGTAAGGCTGCTAATGCTTGTGGGGAGTACAGTGAAGAGAGAACAAGGTGCTCTCTGATCAAAAGTGTGTCCTTCCAAAGCACATTCCAGAAACTCTGCAAATTTGCAGTATTTTGCAATGCCAGCATGAAGCACCTGTGCACTTCGAATTGTTTTTGATGCTTGTAGAGGTAAAAAGGCTGTGCCACTAAGCCCTCTGGTGACAATTGCAGGATCAGCAGTGTCTGTGGCAGCCAGCAGAGCTGGCACTCTGCCCAACACTACGGCAGCACCTCTGTGGGCTGCTGGTCAGAAAGCAGGCCCTGAGGGAGAGACCTCTGGGGACTTGAGGCACTTAAGCTTTCAGCTGGGAACGGGGCGAGGGAAAAAAAGTGCATTTGAAGATGGTTCACGAGGGGGCAGTGTGAGGACTTGCAGCCTTCTGTCTTTGAAGGGCACCCAGACCTCCCATACTTTTCCTTGAGCCAATCTGATGACTCTCATATACTCTAACGCCCCATAGGAAAGTACTGGGGGCTTTGGAGGTGTCAGATTTGGCAGACCTGTTTCAGAAGGGCTGAGCCACCTGCAGCAGAGCCCTGCCTGGTTCTCCACGGCAGAAAACATGACCCAGGACTGCAGCAGCATTGTCAGAGCCACCTTTGGAGACTACCTCCAAACAGCCGAATGCCGGAACATTTCCCAATTCCTAAGGCCAGCCTTCCCCCCATCCACTCCCAGATCTACCATGATGACAAATTTCAGTTTGTTCCATTGAAAATTCTGTTCTTTCATCTTCCCCAGCACCTGGCTTTCTGTGAGCAAGAGCAATTCCACAAACTTCATATGACATTTACACATAGCTAAAACTAAAGCCCACCTACGATCACTTACACTAACAACCAGAGAGCACCTGTACTGGCAACAGGTATAAGTGAAACTCTTCACCCTTTTGGCCAGCTCTCTGGCAAAGTTTCAGCCCATGCTGCAAATAAAAGCAAAAAAAATCACGTCCTGCCTAGCTGGTTATTTAAGTCAAGCCACTGACCTGTGAGCAGTTGGCCATACACATACCGCTGACACAAAGAAATAAGGCTGTAATTATCTCAAAGCACCTGGGCACATGTTCAGTTCAAATTTCAAGTAGATCCAGAAAGCTGAGAAAGATGATAATGGTTTCTAAAGGGTGATTTAATTTAAACTTTTTTGAGATTACTGTTGTTTCTCAATGAAAACATTTAAGTGGAAAAGAAAGAGAGCTTGAATTGGAAGGAACAGAGACAAATGCTTAAATTATAAGCATCTTACTATCTAATAGATAGTAAGCATGTATCTGATAGTAAATAGAATAAACTTAGGTCTCGTTTCTGTTGCTTTTCTTTTTCAAGTTGTTATATGCTCAGTAGACATAAAAGTGATTGAAAGCACAGGGATCTAGCCATCTATCTGGGTTTCCTTTACAGTCAATGGAGAAAAAAAAAATCACGTTTGGCTCATTTGGATGTCATTTGACCCTAAAATAGAAATGCAAAATAGTTCAAAAGAGATATATCCTGATAAATTTACTTTCCCCACTGACTACAAAGGCGCCTAATGAAACTAGTTCAGACATAAATATAAGAATTTTTCAAAGCAGAATTCATTGTCTAACCTTAGATGCTGGGTACCATCTTAGGGATTCCAGATCTCCAGGTCTGCTACTGTTAATAAGGAAGGATGTGGGGGTCTTGAGTAGGTTTTGTGTCACCCCTGCCAACTCCATTTTTAGGTGACTTAAATATCCTATAAGATTTAAAGAAGCATTTTACATCTATGTTTAGGCACTGATTTGCTTCTCAGATGTCTAAAACAAAGTGAATTCTATTGATATTGATCTGGATTACCGTTAGGGGTTAGGTTGGAGTAAATTTAAAATCAGTTGCTTTCAGAAAGATTCTTTTGGACTACTTTGAAATGTCCAGTAGAGCCTACTTCTCAGGATGGGTCACTATTACACAACTGTTTTGGGGCTGATCTTGGTAGACCACTAAAAACACCAAGTACAATAGCAAGCAAGTTAAAGTACATTGATGGAAGCTAATATGAAGTCAGAATCAGAACTTACAGAAAATATTTACAACTCCAGTGACAAAATGCAAATTCCTTTCTGTGGGCTAACAGAAGTTTCCAACTTACTATTTGTTTATACAAAGCAATGGGCCATGAAATTATAAAAAGCAAAAAAAGAACACTATCATTACTACTGTTCTCATAAAAATTAATTGATCGAGTATGTTTAAAAATATACTTAGATTTTACTGCTATCATTCTGTATTGTTACTTACACTACAAATCCAAGTTTTAAAATGAAGATAGACATTACATGTTCCATTAATCCTAGATTCCCAAATTAAATAATAGACAACCGAATTAGAGATTTTCTATGTATTATCTACAGTATTTATGAGACAAGAATTTGTTTGTCCAGAAAGAAGCTGCTGCCAGATTTTTAGTGCACTTACAAGATATGTGTTTCATACATACCTGCTATCCATCATTTTTTTTTAATTATTATTTTTAATCTTCAGTTGATTAATTAGCCTGAGTTCGACATTTTACTGAGCATACGTGATGGGAGTTGGAAGTAGATTTTCCTTTGCATTTTTCTGAGCTGTCCTTTTGGAAAAATGACGAGGAAGGTAATGCTAAAGAATTATGCAGAAAGGAAGAGCAGTAACCTAGTCTGGACAATTCTTACAAAAAGCGGGTAGTTTTGATAGGTAGCTGTGGAATGGAAAGGCTGTTTTGAGAACCATCTCTCCTTTTGCACAAGTAACAGAAATTTAAATAGCTCAAAGGTGGTAAGTACTTGATATACCAAGCCTTACATTCTGACTTTGTAAGTGGACATGCGACAGAGATACTGTGGTGTGATTTTTGAGTCCTTTGAGCAATATCACTTTTAGTGTTGGACAAGAGGAAAGATACCATGTCAGAGAGAGATTTAACATTAATTTGGCCATAGCCAACTGCATTTTTGCCCCTCTTTCATTTAGACCTTTTGTACTATGCACTGTTGCATGAAAATGAGAACTTGACTTTGGCACAATTTATGTGTAATTCAGGATGTCTGTGTATGTATCTGAGTGTATAACAGACACACATGCCCACAGAATCACAGAACCACAGAAGCTGGAAGGGATCTGGGGAGATCCTTCAGGCCAGTCAGGTCTTGAAAGCCTCCAAGAATGGAGATGCCACCACTGCTCCACTGCTTAGCTGTCCTCAGAGCGCCTCCTTACCAGACAAATGGGTATAGCTCTTTATCAGCGAATAGGTCTTTATTGACGCTTATTCATGCACGGCCTATCGTTTACCAAGTACCGTTTGGTTTAAGAAACGAGTTTATTCTGGCCAGTGAAAGTCAAAAGAATGCACTGATTTCTTTAGCAATGTGAAGGCCTTTCTTTTCTGCATATGCACATACATACATACATACACATGCATATATTTATAAATGGAAATTGAGACTTAGTGTTCCTGGCTGTTCTGGATACATATACACGATCTTTTTCTCTCATATCTTGATGTGTTGTGTTTACTTCGTCTGATCATTACGGTGTCTGTCTCACTGTTGCGGGCTGTCCTCATACACATTACGAATTCATTGCTGCCAGCATAGTCTAATAAGCTCAGTTTTGATAGTTGGTTTTTGTTAATATAAACAGGCATATTTCACAACTTATGGGAGATTTGATTATGGTAATTTCCCAGCAACTGATCCTGGAAATTTAAATTCTTCTTTTAACCTACTTCCTCAATATGTTCTTTTTCTACGTATTTCTTGCTTTTTTTTTTCCTACATAATTCTTGTTGCAATAAGATACATCATGTTCCTCTTCAAGAACACATTTAGGGTGGGATTTATCTGAGCTAATGAAGATGTGTACAGTACATTTGAATTAGTCGCTTGAGATTCTCTTTATAGTCATTGAAGAGAAATAGGTCTCTCTAGGGTGTCATATATTTTATCCTTATCAGTGCACATCTGAAGTAGATTAGATGAATGACTCTCTGAAAGTGCCTATTTTTCTACATTGATAATACAGGGACACTATGTTGAGAAACTCAGATGTAACGGCATACACTGTACATGCTTAAATTCAAATTGTAACCTAAAAATCAGCGGTACCATTTCTTACTTGTGTTCATTTTCAGAAAATATATTTTTAATAGAATTTTAATTTAATTTATTTTCATGTGTGCATGTAAATGTAGAAAAAGACAGCTTCTATACTTGAATAATTCCTTGTCTTTTTTCCAAGGATCCCGTTTTTCAAGGTTATTGCTTTGAGGCTGCCTGCACACCCTACCTGTGGATACTCTGGAGTGTTCATTGTTAATGATTCTAAAGTGTCAACATGGGCACATATTAACTTGCCTCTCCAAGCAATGCTTTGTGACAGAATTGCATTGATATTTTCAGGCCAAATTTTGCAGCACTTATTCAGAATAAGTGAGAAAGTAGTAATACTAATAACAGAAACAACAACAAAACAACAACAACAACAACAACAACAACAACAATAATAATATGTGAACATTAGTCCTGTAAAACAGGTCAACTAGGAAAAATACCTGGAACTTTTTGTGTTAGTATTGTTATTTATAAGTGATTCTAGAACCTGTTCTCACATTTCTGTTCTGTTCTGAAAAAGAACAGAAAAAGTTTAGTTAGGTCACCTTCAAGATCTTCTGAAAAGGTGGATATACTTTTGACAGCTCATGAAATCCTACACTCTCATTTGTTAATAGAAACTGTATCTGTAGGAACATGGAAGTAATTTATTTCAAGAGACAACTGATTCCACTTGCATTCTGATGGTTGCTGCTCTGGGTGTTAAAGTGCAGACATTGTTTGACCCAGGTAAAATGGTTTTCATTATGTTTCTTCACCTGAAGTGGTCAACATGTTCCATCTAAATTCCGTCTTGCTTTGCGTGCCCTACAACGTATGTCTTGTAAAGCAGGGCTCAAGCTTTGGCTGTCATTTGTGCAGCTACCAGCTTCACGTTCATATTGTTTTCTTCTGGGTTCTCTCAGAGAAGACACATTTGCCGAATGATCTTACTTAGCTGTAATTCACACTCCTGTTCTGATGCATATGCCTGCTTATACAAAATTTTATATGCCTACTAAACAAAGAAAACAAATTGAATAAAGATTTCTTTAATGCCATAGTAATCCAGGCTGTACTGATACGCAACTGCGATGTTTTTAATCTTGCCATAAGATGTGATGACTGTTAAGTTTTAACCACACTGAGCTCTGTCCTGGCTTGTTACCTCCTTGCACCTGTAGCTTTCTAGGCACCAGGAGTTCATCTCCTGAGCAACTGGGGAACTGCCTCATGCAGAGTAGGTCACTATGCACCTTTGAGCTAAGAGTCATTCGAGTCCAGAAACTGACTGAACACATTGAAAAGTCCTCAAATGACCAGACTCAGTAGCATTTTTGAAACCTTTATAGCATGCACAGTTAGCATATGACAGCAGTGCCCACCTGCAGTGATAGCTTAATGGTTAGGGAGCTATTGCAGTAACCTGAGCTTTAGTTCTCTCTTCCTTTGGAGTGGGTGTCAACTCCATGTATCTTTTGTGCTGAAAAAAGTGTTTAACTGGTATTGGAAAAACAAACAACCAAACCAAACCAAACAAGAAAGAAAAACTGCTAAGTGAAGGGCAAAGACCCATCCGTTGGGTTACAGACTCTGTGCCTCCTCTCATCCCCTAGAGATACTGAGCTATTCTGAGCTAATTCCTTAGTGGTGGGACTCACCTCAGAGAAAGGAGAAGTGAGTACTGCTGGAAAGACAAGAGGACATCCTCATAAGAAAAACATGCAAGTTAGGGGTCCCATACTCGACGTGTCTTTGCGTGCTTAAGTGAAATGTGGGCCCAGTCATTGCCTCTGTGAACAACTAACTGGGAAGAGCAACCATTCTTAGTGGGGGCTGTGTGAGCAAGCCTGTATTTCTCGTACTAGGTCTGGGCTCCATTCTAAGTAGAAGTTATGCATTTGAAATTGAACTGGAATTCCTGAAAGTTCTTTGCTAGATCTGAAAGTAAAATCCGTACTCTCACAACTCTCTACCTACTAGTAAGATTCTGCAAGAGTGATGCTAGTCCTTCAGTCACTTCCTAACAACATGTTTTTGTGGTTGGTACCTGGTATTTGCTAGCCTTGTTACAAGTCCTTTGCGATCAAATCATTTACCCGCTTTTAAAAATCAATTTGTAAACTACAATGACACTGCAGAGCTTTGCATACTCCCTGACCATGCTTCATTTTGCAGAAGTGAGGCAATCTTGCAGTCGGTAGGACTGCTGGCTTCCTCATACTGCTCTTGCCAAAGAGCTGTTGCCAACATGCTGTTATGTTTGTTAAGGCATATTGCCTCCAAGAGGAAAAGGGGGGCCTAGTTTTCCATGTCCATTTTGTCCTCATTCTTTTCTGATCTGTCTACAAGCTCAGAAGACCAATCAGTACAAATTTACACTAATTGTTTTGAGATGAAGTCTCCTGATTGTTAGGAATTTGTTTGTAACAACCTATCTCATATACCAATGGGTACTGAGCAGTAATAACCTTTACAAAGTGTTACCTCAGGCTAACTTTCGTGCTGTTATACATCCTCTGTCTCCTCTGATTTGTTTTCTGGTTCTGTATCGTAGATGGGACAGTCCATTTCCTTGCCAAAGAGAAAATGCCATTTTTCTCATTTTCAGATGAAGACTGAGGCATAGTTTATAATCTCCTGGAGGAGAGATTACTTTTCATTTTATCTCATGGCATATGCACCTCTATTTTGACTTTGTAAAAAGAGAGCTTCAGATCTGTGCAATAATTAATACCCTGTGCCGCTTTGGCAACAGCTTAATGGATGATCTCAGAACCTGTTGACCAAACTCTTCCCTCCTCTACTTTGCTTCATGTGCAATTGCTCTATCCAGGCTTTGCTTAATGACAATTGTATTTTCTGGTTTTTATATGCTGTCTCTTATTTCAATTTTTCACCATTACAGTCTAATGCTCTTTTGCTGTGCTGATGGCACTCATCTCTCTCTCTTTCCTGATGCTTCAGCTGCAGCCTATGTTTTGTCGCAGTGTTTGGCAGAAAATCAGAACCAAAGATCTTAGTTTTGAAGTGAATTTGGGCAAGATGGAAGAAAAGATAATTACCTCATGACATGAACTTAAATAACCCCTTTTCCAACTACATAGCTAAATAGTCCAGTGTTCTTTGTGCAGTTTAGGATCTTGATATCATTTTTGGATCAGTGCCTTTATTTTAAAGATTAAATAACATATATATTCAGATGGGAGATGGGTTTATCACTTAAGAAATGCTGCTGGAGAAAAAACATTTGTATTCTGTTTCCCAAGTGATGATTCAGTCACTGACAATGTTAATCTTCATCTAGTCAAAGAATGTGCTAATACAACTTTATGCTAATATTAGGAATATACTCAGTCCAAATACTTTATAATTTATTAATTTATTCCAAATTACCATACCACTGATCCATTTTTCTCTAGATTCCTCTAAATTTTTATTTTTAATTTAATGTTAATTTAATATTATTTCTTAAACCACTAAGAGATACTTTTAGGACCTTGCCATTGCAATTATTATTATTTTCTTGGGGAGAGAAGGCTATAGCATCTTTTCCTCACTGATTTTGTCTGTCTCCAGTGTTTGCCTTAGAAGTTTTGTTTGAAAATTTACCATTTTTAATGAAATAGTCTTTCAGCATTGTTTCTCAGTTGCGCAGTTGTGTCTGAGTCAATGACTTATTAGAAGTTTGTTGTGTTAAAAGGAGATACTGATAATATAAAATTTTGCTAAATTACAAAGGAAAGGCTCCATGAAGAAAACATTGATTCCTCAGTTACTGCAGTACAAATTTTACCTTTTAAAATTCAAGCAGTTGTTGATTCCCTGCTTTTTATGACCCTTATGACTCCTGGTTAGTACTTTCTTATTGCAACAACAGCTCTTATGCTTCTCTTACCTGTGCATCTGACAATTCTTGTGAATAATCACGTTGATCACTGTTGGATCAGTGAAACTGTTGAGCTGCAAATGCATACACTAATTTTGTGTGTGTGTTTGCCTTGGAACCCAGAGCATTTACAAAGGTTGTGTTTCTCTCACCTCCTCCCTCTTGTCTTCCATCATTTCTGTTCTTTTGATGTACCTTTAGCTTTTTTTTTTTTTTTTTCTCAATTCCCTAATGGTCAAACAAATCTTTCCTTTGATAAAGGTTATCTCTGTAGTACTTAGACTTTGAAATTTAGTTGGAGACCTAGTTCTGAGTACGAGTTTTTGTCATTCTAGATTAAACAATTTATGTTGTTTAAATATATTAAAAAAATATGCTTAAGTTATTAGTCCTTGGTCATTTACACAGTAAAAAAAAAAAAATGTTGGTATTTTGCTGAAGAGAGGATGGAAAATCATGAAGAGCTAAGTGAGCTTGTTGAAGCAGTGAGAGAATCTGCCTACATGAATGTCATTGGAAATGACACTGGAATGTCACTGTCTACAAAGGAAATTGTAGAAAGTGAGAAAAAGCTTGGCAGGCCTACTTTATCAGCATGAAGTAGAGTTTGCTGTTTACCTGCTGTTGTAATTGCTGCCATTTCATGTCTTCTGCCTTTATTCCTAAACTTTAAATGAAATTAAAGTTGTGAAAGGCATTGTGACTCTATTGGCATTGTTTCTTACTAGCCAATAAACCTCTGAGAGTGTTTAAATGTGTTGTGTCCAGAGTGTATGACCTATTAAGTAGCAGAGTAAACCTAGTGTTTCAAGTACTGATCTAATAAAATATAATTAATTCAGGAAAAAAATCCACTTTAAATCATAGAGGATAAAATAGAAGTTATTTGCCTTTTGATCTTGGATAATTTTCGTGTTTAAGGACTAGGCATTTCAGAAACCAGAGACCTTTGGGGCTCGCTGAAAGGAATCTGTATCCCAGACTTCGGTTCCTGTTTCCAGTTAAGTGCATGGAAAACACTAAGCAATGGGCAAAGTGCAAAACCCAGACTTCGGTTCCTGTTTCCAGTTAAGTGCATGGAAAACACTAAGCAATAGGCAAAGCGCAAAACCCAGCATCCTACCCAAAAACATCAGAATTTCTCTAAAGCGCATTTCTTGCTGCCATCCTTTTTCAGACTTCAAGAAGCAGTGAGGTTCTTCTTTCTGTTCCAGTTTTCAACTACCATCCATGCCAATATTCTTTCAAAGACGATACTTTTTGTTTGTTTTTTTGTATGATACTGGTGTCATGTAGCGTACTATATATAACAATTACTGAAGTTAGGTATTTTGAGGAGTATTCTTAACCAGTCCAAAGTTTGAGAAGTCCAGGATCTGTTTTCTGTCTGGATGGAGTTGTAGCCTGGAGCCCTAACTCTTCAAGCTAAGATGGAGAGAAATACCTGCCCTTCTGCATTTCCTGTGGCTCATAACAAGACAGCTGTTCTGTCTACAGCTGTCACCCTACAGCTCTGGGTGAATATTTTGGATATAATACAGAGAAGATGTGGGAACCTGGTCAGACTTTTGAGAGTGGGGAAATGGGAAAGAGGAGAAAACGGGAAGATGGAAGATAGCAAATTACTGCAGAGCAGCTTATATGGAGCAAATGTCCGTAAGGGCAGCCCATGTATAGCTAAGCGAGAGCGCTTGAAGGAGAAGCCTGGTCTCTCTCAATATGAACAAGGCACATGCTTTTCAAAGCCCATTCAAAACGCAAGTTAAGAATGCATGGGGCTGTGTGTCTGAACAAGGGTAGCTGGAGACATCCTTGACTAAAGCTAATGAAAACCAGTAGGTTTTCTATGGCATTTAAAAGAAGTGGAAACTGGGAATGAAAAAAATAATTGTGCAATAATGAAGATAGGCTAAGGCTAAATATGAAGCAAGTCCTCAGGGAAGAGAACTCTATGCATCTTTATGCTCATTGCCTTTGGACCATAGCAGGTGGTTGTCAGCTCTGGAGCAGGCTGAAGGGAAGATTGCTCTGTGTCCTACCGCATGAAGTGATGAGGTGTACTGGTAACCCCAGTGATTTCCACAGTGCTGCTGTCAATAACACATCCACATGCATTGCCATACTCAGATCAAGCACCTGATGACAGGTGCTATTTGGTTCCTACATGTTATTACTAAAAAGTGAGATTCCTGGAAAAAGTTGCTGTGTCCTCTAGTCAGTGTCATAACGCTTAGTCCCACAATGTGTTTGCACTTCAGAGCTTGAAATTAACTCAGGATAGAGGAAATATGTTAAAAGCATAAGTTAGCACAGGCATCACAGTAAGCTGACCCCGTAGAAATTATTTCCCTTCGTGAGCAAGATGCAGACAGTTCATTTTCTAGGTATATTTGACTTCAGGCAGCCTGAGTTTTAGAAACACCTTCCATGCACTTTGTCAGTCGCACAAGGATATAGTTGTTTAGGCAAGGCATGATATATGCTTTTCTATTTTATACTTTAGTCTTTTGAGAAGAAAATTAAGGAAGCTGTGCTTATCCTGTTGTTGTGGTTGCAGGCTACCTTTAGCAAGTTACCATTTACCAAAGCATACCTTAAGGCACCTTTAAAAACTACACTAAAATTTTACTTGGAGTCTAGTACATTGCATATTGATTAATTTTGCCATAGTGCTGTAAGTGCGTGTCACTTTATTGTGATGACATAACATAAATGGTGTTGTTACTTGAAGATACTAAGATGCCATTTGTGCCTATTTCAGCACAGCATGGGGTGACCTTGCTTATTTTTTTTTTCATATAGAAACAACTGCATATTGTGTATGTGTGTCATGTTCCCTCAGGGGAAACTATACAGAACAAAAGAAAAAACAAAGTCTACGCAGGTCAGTACTATGCAGCATAGAAACCTGCTCAAATCCTGTGAAATATTCTCAACTGAATATTTTAGATACGCTTTTCCCAGTCGGGCTATCTCCCTTTGAGCTTCACATTACCTTCTTCCTGTGCTTTCTGACAGCTTTGCCCTTGCAATCAAAGCCCCCTCCCCAGGGCTATGACACTACTAGGAAGTGCTCATCAGTGTGTGTTTCCGACTCTTTGCTTCCTTGTGAGATCAGCAGCACAAGTTTTGGCAGAGATTAGGGTACCGCATGCTATAAGATCTCAAAGCTCTTTCAGACATCTCTCTTCTGTAACCCAAATCAAAGTTGGAATTAGTGTTCTTATTTTGACACCTCACAGCCCATCTGCTCTCCTGCTCTGATCTGTGCTCTTTGGTCAGAACAAATTTCTCGGCTGAGCAGTACCAGGAACTTGGGGACTTTTTTGCCTTTCCATTCTTCTTTTGTTCAAGGTTGTGCCCACCTTCTAAGACACTGCCACACAGCTCTTCAGAAAGTCACTGTAGGCTATTAGGTCTTTCAATTCAATTTGTTTTCACTGCACTGCGTCCAGAATGGTGTTGTCCTTCCCTATTTGCTTATAAAGCCTCTTTCTGATCTGCAGGGTAAACATGCAACTTCGCTAGAGCTTATTCCAAAATTTTACATGCTTGTTTGATCTTGCTACAGTTTATTACTTTTGGTACTGCTGTAACATAGGTGCAGCTCTTGGAAATGTTTCCAAGTTGTTTAACTTTTTTTTTGCACCTGTCTAGTCAAATTGCTGCTACTTTCACACCTAACTGTAATTGCATTCCCAAGTATGTGGTTTGTTTTGTTGGTTTGATGGACTGGAGCTTTCAAAATTAATTCTGTTTGCTTCCTGAATATTCCCTATTGTGGTACTGATTGCTTGTCACTGGAGCCACTTGTTTTTACTATTTCATGCTTGCTTGCCTCTTATTCCTTTGACATTACCTGCTTACAGACATTCTGTGGCTGCTAATTGCAGCATTTTGAGTGCTTGCTATTTCTGTATTTTAAATGTGGTTGAGGCTGTGGTTCTATGTTAGGAGACAATGCTATGAAAGCCAACTTAATAAAAGTCACTTCCATTGTATCAAAATCTAAGGACTGTTTTTTAGCAATCTGCTTCAGAACAGGGGAAGGTCTGAGAATGGAAAGATTACATACATGACAGCAATTTCCCTTTTTATGCTCTGGAGAAGGTACTATAAACAGGAGGGCAGGAAAAAAAATGTGATGCAAAACCTCCCCAAAAGTGTCTCCTTTCATATTGCAATGCAATTTATTTTTACTGGTCATCAATCTTAGTGATCATTTAAGCTAGAAGGAACAAAATGCTTTTCAAAAGCCATCGTCTGTGTGTACTGATGTGTTTGACCTTCATTCATCTGAGCTTTCAAATGGCTTTGATTTATAAAGGGGAGTTTGGGAATGATATACGTATGTATTTTTCTTCAGTGTCTCTACTTGTTGAGGTCACAATTCAGCACCTTTCCTAATGTTACTTTAGCCACAGAAAAGCTAATTATGGTCAGTTTCTTCCTCACTGGGACCAAAATACTTAGTAGAAAAATTCTTTTTAGAGATTTCCTATCTTTTTATCACAGTCAGAAGCTTGAAGTTTAATCTTGCATTATAGACCTTCCATACTCCTAGAGTGACTATTTTACCATATCACTGTTGTTCTAATCTTACAGCTCTTAGTGTTGGCAAAAGCAATGACCTCGCTGGTCCCTGGAATAGCTTAATAATTCAAGCACTGTTTCTTAGCACTTTTGAAATGTTTACCAGCTGTTTGCTTATTGAGAATTTTTATTTTGTCTTCTTGGCACTGATCTATCTACTGTATTACAAAAAGCAAATCAGCATATGTATATAGTAACCATTCCAGTGAGCTGTTACATTCATACCATCCCATAACTGTGTGATATTGAGTGTTAATAGATCATTGCTACTCAGCCACATATTCTTCTCCGTATATCTCCAGTATTATTGTAGCTGATACAAAGTCCTTCTGGCAGCTATTTAAATATGGCCTATTACTAATTTATACTTTGATATTTTTAACTGATGTGTGTTTGTTACAGTGTGCGTTGCATTTGCAGGTATATTGAGAGGAACAAACTAATTTGTATGAAATAAGAATTCATACTAGCCTTGAATCAAACCCATAGTAAATATTGACAGCCTCAGAAAAGTTTGGCTAACTTTATTCTTGGCTAGCTCATCTACCCTAGCTCATCTACCCTAGCTATCTGCACTTTCATGATCTATGACAGCAGGGAAAAGGTGATGACAGATAAGACTTTCTCTTAAAGTCATTTTTTTGAATAATTCTTCATTACTAGTTCAACTTAGCAAACCTATGAAATTGTGAAAAAGCACTAAAAATGGTGATTCTGAAGGGCTGAATGAATTAAATGGCTTTTGAATATCTGTTCCTCATCAATACCAATGCCAAAGACCCCTACAATGAATGCCTCTAGGCCAGGTGCATAAAGAAATCAAATGTTTGCTTGATTTTGTTCAAATACTACCCTAGTATGTCTGGTGGCTCTACTTATTCTTAAAAAGCATGTATTTTATTTGTAAAGAGGAGGAATTCACAAACTTCATGAAATTACTATTACAACTTTTCTTATACTAAATGATCTTTAGCTGTGGTAGCTTATGTTCTTGTGCTAATAATATGTATGAAAAATGTTTTATCCTAAAGTTAAACAGGTGTCTGTTTCAATAAATAGGATATGACTAATAGGAAGTGGCTGATACCAGTCTGATTATTTTTTAACTAGTCTATCAAAGTTGATTTTGTATGAAAGGGGAAGATACCCCAAAATCTCAATTTTTTGGCGTTGCTAAGTATATAAAATCTGGGAAAGACGTTTGCAGGGTGAATCAGAATTTTCATTTATGATATTTTCCCTATGATGTTAGGTACTGTGGTAGTGGATGTGGAAGGGAAATAGATATTCTACTACTCGTATTAAGTACAGAGAAGTTTTTTCTATTGATTTGCAGGGCATTAATTATGGATTCTTTAAATTTGGCTCCGTTTTTAAAGGTGCTTTAAAATATCTCTGTTAATGGACCTCAGCTGGTTGCTGATAACACAGAATTTAGAACACTGGGCAAGTGGTAGACAGCACTGCAAATGCCTTGTACACGTCTCACCACTTAGGAGATCTTTGTCCTCGCACAGGGCAGAGACTTAGCTCAGGCTGAGCAACCGGTTATAATGCACTTCCTGAGGCACGCGGACACTAACTGAAAGCCATCATTTTTAATTAGAATGCAGTGAATAATTTTTCACATTTTTGTTAATTAATTCATTAAATCATGGTTCTTTTTGTAATGTCAGCTCTTATTTTAAAGTAGCCATGTTTCCACTGCAATAAAACCCAGTTTTATAGCTGTTGAGCTATGATAGTATTCCAGATCAATGCAATGACCTATCAAAAGGTGAATGTATGATGATTTGTGAGCAGAGAGAAATTGGAGACCAGAGGAACATGTATGATATAGAATCATAATGATGGGGGTGAAAGAAAAGACATATTCTATCTGCAGTGTCAGTTTTTTCTTTCTTCTGTCCTAGAATGAAAAGGCTTTGGCCACATCCTGTTGACAGTGACTCCTCCTGAGAATGATCAAAAGGTCTAAAATTTCATCTTCCTTCTATACACTGATATTTGCAATGTGCAGCAGAGATCAGAAAAGCCCCAAAACATGTGAAAAAAACAATGGAAATCCGAGTTGTTGACTCTCTGCAGCTGCATGGGGTGACATTTGGTAATAAAAGTTGTCTAGGTCAAAAGAAACACAAAACATAAATAGCATGGCAAACAGAAGAAAATAATAATTGTAAAATCAGCTTGGTTTTGCTAATCTATTTGTAACTTGTTCTTTATAAGAGGAGTAATGAAGTTTTAACCTGGAAATAACTTAGTATACTAATTCACAGCATCATTGCAAGATATTTGCAGACAGGATGCGGTTTCATGTTTATGACAAGCACCACGCTTATGAATTTTAATTCTGTGCTGGGTATCATTCACTTTCATTATCCAGCTGTGAGAGCAGTGCAGAGCATACAGGGTAGCTGTAGCCTTTCTGCAGTGCAACTTGCGCTAGATGAGAAATTCTTGGTAAATAAGAAATTAGTGACATTCTAAAGACTTGCAGAAGAGACAAAATGATCAATTTCTTCATACAACTGAAGAGCATCTGTGGAGAGAGAGGGAGTGGGGGGAAGTGTAAGTGCTCCACTTAAAATAGCAGCTGGTTTCACACTGCTAACTGACAAATCTGAGATTGTGATTCACTGGCTAGAAAACTTTGGCATTCTAAACCTGCTATTAACCTTCTGTAGAGGGCAATTGAGAAAAAAAACAGAGGCAGAAGCAATTCAAGCCCTAGCAGCATAACCATCTTCAGAAGAAATCAAAAAGCTGTACCGTAGCTCAAGTCACCGCTCACCGGACCATAACGGCATTCCCTCTTGCACCTCTTAATTACAGTGGGGCAGCATTTATTCACAGACAGAAGCTGTGATTTGGGAATATGAGACCCCATCAGTTGGTTTTAGTGGCACAGTTACTATTCTCCTACACAAGAAAATGTGTGACAGGTCAGACTGAAAATTGTCAATGCTGTCTTTTATCTATACCTAATAAAATGCTAGCAAAGCCCCTGTCATTCAGACTGTTAGGTCTATATGTTAGGTCTGTTTCTGCCCAAGAGTCAATGCATTTTGAGAGTATGCTGTAGTATGCAGATAAGATCGTTATTTTATAAAATAATTCCATGCAAAGGAAAACGAACTATTGTTCGTGTATTGTTGAACTATTCAAAGGAAATACAAGACTCCTTTATAGTCTTAAGAGAAGAACATTGCAGCAACTTGTCAGAAAGCATGGGAACTTGTGCAAAAGTCATTATTTTCTGTTTACTACCTCAGCTGTATCTCTAAGAAACATCTGCTCCAGTGTACTTTCTGGTCACTTTGGAGCACCAAAGCCTTTGCTGGAATTGGTGGAATTTGCTGGAATAAACTTTTACGGATTTTTAAGATCCCAAGCAGATTGACAGGGTCACGTTACTTATCTTGCTGAATGATTCAGAAGTCAGGGTATTTCACACAAAAGAAAACTGTTTCATGAAATAACTGTACAAGATCCAATTCCTGATCACCACTAAGAAGTCCACATTTGTCAAAGTCAAAGCTACTTTTCGGTGGGAAATCTCGTATCAGGCATTCGCTTTGAATGACTCCTGGGAATGGCTTTTCGCTTTAAATTAAGACAGCAACACTTAGGTGTCTGCAGTGTAGGCACCTACGCGTGAGGTAAAGGTCTGGGCTGTGTTTATCGCTGCTGGGGATCAAGTGAGTGCAGCCGTCGTCTGAGCTCAGGCTCAGGGACTAAAACTCCCTGTGCTCCCTTGCCTGCCCGTGTCGGCAGCGAGTTGCCGCAGACGCACCCACTCAGTCTCTTAAATATTTCACAGGGCCTATGGGACACTTGTGCTCATTGCCGCAGCTCCCGGGGGCCACTGCAGATGCCAGTGGGGGAACAGGATCTGGACCCTGGTCCTCTGCTGAGGATGAGGAGAATTCAAGCATGGGGAACACGTTGCCATCTGCGTTTTAGGTAAGCAGCTGCTGGTGTCTGAATGCGGAGCTGACTAGCACACTAGGTGTCCTTATTTTAAGACATTCATGAGAAAAAAAAATCAAAATTAAAGTTCGAATCTTTAAAAATTGTTAAACTTTTAAAAGTTTATTTTTAATTAAAAAGCTTTAGAAATTGTGATATGCGTTTCACATCGCGTCTTGCTCTACTGCTCCCTTCATGTCACTGTCTTCACCCTGGAGACATTTCCCCAGCAAGCCGGGGTTGCCAGGGAAGCCAAGGACTTTGAGATGGAGAGGAATGAAAGGCCTGTCCCCCAACCAGTAACTCTCCAAAATCCCAGTGACCTCTTTCTGAGAAGACTTAATGCTATTGAAATACTTGACAGGGCTATGTTAATTTCCAGCTCGATAGATATTTAGGATTAACAAAATTCCTATTTTCCTTGGAATTCGGTTCAGTTTTGCTCATTAAAGAGAGAAGGATGACTCTTCTTCATTCTGCCTCTATCTAAGGAAAGTATTAGTACAAAGATAAATATTGATGTGGCCGTAGCAGTTGCCAATGAAATCACTTGCTGTAGAGTTGTCAACAGCAGTTGGAAAAGCATTGAACTCACTTCTGTGATGGAGTGCACATTTTATATTTGGCACCACTCCCAAGTTAAGCTTCAGAAACAAGGATTGTGGGCATTGGAGACTGATACACCACTTTTTTTTTTTTTTTTTTTTTTTTTTTTGCTAATGTGAACCCCCAAAATGTGCACACCGCTTTGTAGTGTGTGCTTTTGTCTCTTTTCCCTAGAGAAGCTCATAAACCTTTTTATTTCTCATTTTCTTTTTCATTTTTTTAAAGTCACTACAGAGGGTAAGTCTTTCACAGAATTTTGGCTATCGAAGTCAGTAAGTTGAACATAACTGTGTTACGCTGAAGTTGGATGCTGAGATAATGAGCAGAGAAGTAAATCCATTATGGCACATCATCTTTTAAAATTAGCCAGAGGGTGGGAGTATAGATTTTTTCTTTTCTGTTGCAGAATGTGTAAGAGGAAAGGATAGTAAGAGCTCCTTTCAGCTGATAACCAGGGAGGTTTGCAATTGATTTGAACATTTCTGAACCACCTCACAGTATCCCTCATGCTAAGAGGCATAATTCCGCCTAACCAGTAAAAATCTAGGCATCCATTTGCTTATGACTTCTGACATATTTTGTGTGAAAGCTGTGACTGTTCACCACCCCAGAAGAAGTGGCTACTCTGGAAAGCTAAAGAAGTCTAATTTATTATGAATTTTGGGGGAGACATATTGGATTGATGGAACTAGTTATTTTTAAAATGTTCTTCTTTCAATAGAGGACATTTCCAAGTTCAATATTAGTAGCTTTTTATGCTATTTTTTAAAGGTTAGGGAAAAAGAAATAGAAAGAAGTGAAGCATGATCAAAATCATAATTCTTTACTCATGGACTGAACAGTGAGTCATTCCAGTGGGTCTTCACATTAGGAGAATGGTAAAAATGGATTATTTCTTCTATTTATTTTGTGTTTTACATCAACACTAAAAGTTTGTAACCGGTTCTATACAATTAGGGAAGAAATTGAGGAGGCATGCAAAGTCCAATAAAATATTAAATGTGATAAACTGAGATTGATTTACTTACTACCGGATATCCATTGCTGCTGCTTGAATACAGCAGGGAAATGCAAACTTAGTGCCTTTCCAAAAGTGTAAAGAGAGGGAAAAAATGCAATTAGCAGTAGAAAGAAAATTAAAAGGCAAGACTAATGAATGCATTAGCCCCATTTGAGAAGGGCTAAGTGAAATTAAAAGTTACATTGTTCTGCAAATCTCCTTATTTCTCTAAGCTAAGGATCTTTGAATAGATGAACTTAGGAAAATCATGTTTACATTTCACTCAGCTTTGTGAAATTTGAATATTAGCAGAGATAAATTGAAGCATGAAATTGTAATTCAGACTGGTAGAAATGTACTCTAGAATTTCTGCATAAAATACGGAAATATAAAATCATTGTCTCACAGGCATTCTCTGCTGATTCTAACATAAACTATCAAACAAACATCACTGGGCTCTATCAAGCCTTTGGGATGTTTTATATGTGACCAGTTCTTTGAAAACAGTGACAGTTGTACTTGAAAAAAATCTCAACACTCAAGTTATTTTTTGAGGATGAGAGGAAACAATAATTTTTTTCTATGTTTGCAGTGACGTAAATTATTCCTTCAGTTAAAATCAGTAAGGCTTAAGTCTTTTTTTGTTTGTTTGTTTGTTCATTTGAATTTACAAATACAATACCCTTATGCAAAATAAAAAAAAAGGGGTTTTGGGACACTAAGAAGGCTGAGTTACAATAGCTTTGCATTAAGTAGAAGAGGAAAAGCATCATTTACTGCACACTCCTCTTGCTGCTAAGGTGGCACGGTTATCTTACGAGGTAAATGTATGCCACATTAGTGACGTAAATGTTTTTTCATTCTCTTCATCATGAAACATGAAAAGACGGCGTTCTTCTTAGTCATGCCTGTTGCAGAATGCCCACCTGCTGTTAAAATGGCAGCATGTGAAAGGAGCCTCTTCCGTAACACGCTTCATCTTCGTTCCCAAGTTGGCGGTAACTCCGGTGCGATGTTCGTGTGAATCTGGGCTGCTTTTGCAGCCAGCGCCAGTCGGTGGCCTGGGGCTGTTCCCGAGGCCCCGCGCCAGCTCCCAGCCCTCCCTGCCGCCCCCCAGCCCCAGGGGTGTCTTCTCCTCGCTCTCTCTCCCATGTGCTTCAAAACGGGCTAAGAGCTGTGAGCTAAAAATTAACATTACAGAGCCCACAGGAAAATCTTTCCAGGTGACTGTTGGTGATTTATTTCCCACAGAGCTCATTTGGTGTCGGCAGGCTGTTTTTTCCTTTGAAAGAATTTTGGTGCTATTGTTTTAAGAGCCATTTGAATCTATTTCTAACAGCTACAAAAATCAAAACATCATGATCCTGCCTATATCACTCTCTTCCCCAAAGATTTTTGGTAACTGTGCTGTTAAACTCTGCTATTTTCAAGTCATAGTTATGGAAATTTTCTTACTGTTTCCTTTGTTAAATATGATTAAAAAAGCCTTAAATATGATTAAAAACAGCTTGAATGTTGTGATAAAATAATTTGGTTTCTTATTTTGAAACTTGGCAAATCAGGCAGGAAATGGAGAAATACATTTAAGATTAAGTTACTTGTAAAGACTGCTAGAATGTCCCTCTTAATTGCCTGGACAGCTGATGAATATCACAGCGTTACACAAAATGGAGATAATAGTACATGGGAAAACGTATATAAATCCTGGAAATTAAAAAAAAAAAAAGAAAGGAGTTTTCAAAAAAGCACATTTTAAAATCATAAATGTATGACTAGAAGGAGGCTAAAAAACTTGAAATAAGATCCTGCTCTTCCAAGACCATTCCTGATCCAAGATACGTGGAAGATGTGTGAAAATTAGCTCTGTCTTTGATGAACATGAGCAGAAATTGGTGATCTTATTTTCTATAACTGTATTATCAGTACTGAAAGCCTATTTTTGCAGTCTTCCTCAGCTGGTTTTCTAGATTGAAGCCCTCATCTTCATTGTGTGCCTCCGGACTCCCTCCAAACCATCTACCTCTTTCCCTGATGAGCCATTCCGCAGTTCCCTGCGACTGCAGTGGAAGGCTGGACGGTCCGTGCTTGCCCATGGGAATTACACCTGGCTTTCCTCTCAGCACATCCCATAGGACCTTTTAGAAAGAATATCAATCATGAGCTCAGGTTAGAATGAGAAGAGGCTACTATGGAATCAGTCAGCACTGCAGCAGCTTTCTCTGGCTACAAATACCTGTCCACTTCTCTGCCCTGGGCTCAAAAGTGAAAAAAACAAAACAAACAAAAAACCCCAAACTCTCCTGAATTGGTTCTTTGATCTGGTTTACAAGACAGCTGTACCAGTGGTTTTCCATCAGAAATAGGACAATGTTGTAGTAGGAGAATAAAGTCTCTTCCTTATGGTATGACTATTTTATATCAGATTAAAATATTTATCAAACTAAAGATTTCAATATTTATTTCAGTAATATATCAAATAGCTGTTAGCCTCCCACTATACTTATGACTCAATATTAACACCAAGTCTTTCTATAGAACTCCTGCCTAGCCAAGTTAGTCCCCATTGTTTCTTGTATCTTTATCTTTCCTTTGGGCTGTAGAATTTTGTATTGAGTTTTGTCTTACTAATTACAGATTGTTTCATCTAGTTAGCAAGGCAATTCTGATTCTAATAGTCTTTCCTAAAGCGCTTCCTATTCATGCAACTTGCCATCAACATAATTTTTATATGTGTGCTCCTTCCTCCAACGTTCAATCTATTAGTGAAAATCCAGAACATTCCTATTAAAGGCATTGATAGATATGGCCTCTGAAGATAGCCAGAAACTGTTGAGCTCTACTGTTTGAACAGAGCTTTTCAACCAGTCTTTCCATCATAAAATAATTTTAACTGCAGTGTATTTCCACAGTAAAGATATGAAATGTCTATTGTTTCCCCTGTCAATTGTACGCTGTCAAAGAGGATGGGATGATTTTGACAGAATATGCTTTTATATTTCCCTTTGAGATGTTTTCTTTCATATTTCCTTCAAAGGCTAATTAAATGATTGTTTAATACTTTTCCATTATGTAGTTGTGGTTTCCTTATGTCCACTTCTACTTTTTACTCATCCTGGGGATAAATACTATATTTATGGTTCTCCAGGTTTCCAGAGCTTACTGTCACGTCTGCCTGCCTCCCCATCAAGTTCTCTCAGATAATTAATTGCAAATGATTCAGGGATTACTTTTGCTAGTTCCTTTAAAACTGCGAATTTGAATTAATCTGGTTTACTGTCTTGAAGATATCTCCTTGATCCAAGTATTCTGTAATTTGTTCTTTCCCTCTGCTGGCCTAAACTACCCTGTTATGAAGTTTGTGTTAACACAGGACTGCTGTTAATCTGTTTGTCTGAAGACTCATACCCAAAAGGCAGTGAATATTTTATCAGTATTATTCATTATTCATTCACTCTCACTAATATGTAATGGACCAACATTTTCCCTCACCATTCTCCTGTTTCTAACATAATATAATATAAATTCTTGTCACATTGCTTTTGTGCCTCTTCTTTCTGTCTTAATAAGCACAGTAATCTTCAACCATAGCTTTTCAGAATTTCATCCCTACTTATTGTGCTATTGGTTTAAAAAAACCTAATTAATGAGCTTGAGCTTCTATTCCTGGTGCAATTCCTTGATGATCAGATTGCCACTGCTTGTGATAGTGCCTCTGCAGAAGCTGCTGGCTTTCTTACCTTTCCTCTTCATTCACTTGATGCACCTCATTATTTCTCTGAGTTATAGTGATGAGTCACTAGTTTTGTATATCTTGTAATTTCCTTGCCTTTATGTAAGTCTTCACTTCTGTGCTAACTTCTCAGATGATTTTCAGGGTAGTCCTCAGAAATTTCTGACATATTCTGATTAATAGTTAGGTGACTTCCCATGACTTGCATTCTTAGTATTCTTGAAAAGTAAATTGGAACATAGTATTTTTTGTCAGAAAAAATGAAAGCTGATCATTAATAGTTAAGATTCATAACAAATAAAAAATATGTCTTTATATCTGCTTGAAGGCTATACTCAAGCTTCCTTAGTATTTTTGAAAAATGTAATCTAACTGCAAAGTCAGCTGTGCCAAAGCATCTGAATTATGTGTTACACTTGATTACTCTTAAAAATATCCCTACATTCTTCATTACGCTTACTTTTGGACCTATCACAGTCCCATGTTACAGCAATTTCCTGCCTCTTAGGATTCAGTCTTCAAAATTCTGCCATAAAATTATCTTACCTGCCTCACACTACCCTCATCTTTAATTCCTTCGGCAATTTCTTCTTCATTTCCACATTGGGTTCAATTTTCTGATATTCAGTCCAGTCTGACTTTTCCCTGCCTTTCACACAGTCTCAATTTCCTTAATCCACCACCTAGCAGTCTTTACATGCTCTCTCTCTTTTTTTCCCTCATATTTATGTTTTCCTCTTGGAGCTCACTTACATCTTTGGTAAGCCAGTTTCCAGCCTTCTCTTTGAAATTATTCTTGCATCAGTGATAATATATCTATCAAACAAAGAAGGGATATGAAAAAATGTTATAAGCCTATTTTTGACAAATCTGTCCTTGGCATTATGTGCTCATATTGAATTACCTTCCTTGCTAAATTTTAAGCTCTCAGAAGTTGGAAGCTGCACTGTGCAAACTGGCTAGGCTGAACACATTATTCCAAAAATAATGATGATTTGATGAAAAAGGAAAACAAGAATTATTCCTGCTACTTTACAAAAGCAGAAAAAAAAAAAGGGTCATTGTGTCCATATTTAAAACTGTGCCTTGGATGTCAGTTAATCATTCTTGTGGTTAATATTTTATTCATAATAATAAACAAGTATTTTATAAATAATTATTTTCTATCACAATTTAATTAATTTCACAAAGTACTGGATTTTTTTTTAAGTATAAATGACATTAGAATGTGAATCCTCTTAAGCATCTTTCTACAAATTAAAAATTTATTGATGTTATTGGCAAGGTTGTCAGTTTTAAGGACTGAGGGGCCATTACTAAACTTTTGAGAAATGATCTTGAGTGAACACTTCAGAATTGTCTTGGTTTTCCTTTCAAAACTGAGGATTATTTATAACTGGTCCTCATTAGCATATTTAGACAAATGTTTACAGTACAGCTAAAGGGCAGTAGCTAGTGTGTCCCTCAAGGATCAACACTGGGTCCAATACTGTTCAACTTACTCCTCAGTGTCATGGATGAGGAGACAGAGTGCGCCCTCGGCAAGTTTTCTTGAATGAGTGGCTGAGCTGCTGGAAAGCTGCTCTGTAGAGAAGAACCCAGGGTGCTGGTGGACAGCAAGGAGCCAGCAATGTGCCCTTGTGGCCAAGAAGGCCAATGGGATCCTGGGGTGTACTGAGGAGTGTTGTCAGCGGACTGAGGGAGGGGATCGTCCCCCTCTACTCAGCCCTGGTGAGGCCACATCTGGAGCCAGCCAGTGCTGGGCTCCCCAGTACGAGAGGGACATGGAGCTACTGGAGTGAGTCCAGAGTAGGGCTACAGAAATGATTAGGGGACTGGAGCATCTCTCCTATGAGGAGATGGGCCTGTTCAGGGGAGAGAATCTTATCAATGTGTATAATATCTTAGTGGAGAGTATAGAGCAGTGGGCATGTTTAGTGGTTCTCAGTGACAGGAGGAAAGACAACAAGGTATGAACCAAAACTCAGGAAGTTGCATCTGAACATAAGGAAAATATTCCTGACTGTGAGGATGGCAGAGCACTGGAACAGGCTGCCCAGAGAAGTTGTGGAGTCTCCTCCTCCGGACTTATCCAAAGCCTGTCTGGAGGTGATCCTGTGCAACGTGCTCTAGGTGATCCTGCTTGAGCAAAGGGGTTGGGCTAGATGTCAAACCATCCTGTGACTGTGTGTGTTAAATGTGTACTTAAGAAAATTGGAAAAGGTATTGCTAAATGAAATCTCATGTCAACAGGAATTATATTTAAATGGTCTACTTATCACATGAGTTTTAAAGTCAGATCTCAAAGAAATGCAAAGAATAAAGGTTGATGCAATTCTCAACAGAATGCAAATATTTTGCAGTTCAAGGTTTCAAGATGCTCTCCATGTAAATTCATTTTCCTCTTTTTCCTATCACACAGACCAGCTGTTTTCTATTATGACACTTGATTATCTCCAACTTTCTGGTGCCAGAAGTCCACTGAGGAAAAGATTTTACAGGAAGAGGCAATAGTATGCTGCTATCACTGCATAAAATAAGTAAATAATGACCTTAATTTCCAGCAAAATGCTGTGATGTCAGGCCAGCCACCCAAAACATAGTAATCTAGATGGACTTGCAAATAAGTCATATTAGTTCTTTTCCTGCCTGATTTATTAATTTTAGAGGAAAAATAAGCAATATAAAATAACTTTTAAATGAGGCAAATGGTCAATAGTTCTGAGGAGTAATTTCTGCAGTTTTTTGTTGTTCAGGCAGGAATAAATGGCTATTAGAACTGACTCAAGAATGGGCACAAGAAGCTACCCTAAGAATTAAATATTTGTTGTTTTTTGATAAGTCCTAGCTTTCTTTTGAACTATGTGAAGAAGTTGTCTTTGCTAATAATAACATGTGCTCCTATTTGCAGAAACTTTCAGTTATACAGAATTACTCCCAGAGGGGGCAATAACAGCTGAAGACACCCAATAATTCATGTGTAACTCGGTGTGCAAAAGACCCAAGGGGAAAAGTAGATGGAGAAAAGCATCTGTATAAACATTGTATTTGTTCATCTTCCCAGCCCTACTGCTTTTAATAAAACTAATGCAGAGATTAGTGAAGGTGTCAAAACTTACAAAATAGTTTTGGCATAGGCTATGCCCATTCTTCAGTGCTGAAGAGTACAAGGCTATCAGCTAACAGACTTGATATGTGAGTCTAAGATCTTTGATAAGTAACAGGGCCTCCTAAGAGGCCCACAAGTGACAAACATTAGCAAAAGGAGAAACAGCAGAAATACTGCAGGAGAATCTCATGAGACTCCTAGAGAAGGCACATAGATGGTTAATGATTGCCAAAGTTAAATAAGGGATGATCCTAACAGGCTGGATCTGGAACCTGAGTTTGATTTGGGGCAACTTTTTCAGATTCCATGTGAGAATCTGTGTTCTGGGGTTTGGATTGCATGAGATTTAGAAAAAAGAAAAAGTCTAAAAGAGCTTTTTTTCCATTTGTATCTAAGTTCCTCAATTCCCTGTTGTCATTTCCTTCTTTCTTTTGTACTGGATAAAAACAGTACAAAATGTTAAGCTTTGGGCATTTAAATTTAGGCACTATCCTGAGACGCAAGTGTTTTCTAGATGTCATGAAATTTGTATCAACTAAGAAACAGCAGAGAGAGATGTGGCAGAAAGGGCTTCAACAGAGGTTTAGTCAGTAGTAAGAAAGGTTATTCTACTCTAATCAGGCCAATGTAACTGATTCAGTTATCAGTTTCTAATGACAGAAAGATACCAGTGGTTCAATATTGCTGAAGATCTTGAGCTTTTTGTTACCTTTCAGCAAAGATGTGTCATTTGATTTCATGGTGGAGCATGCACACATATGTCTAAGAAATGAAGAAATATTTAATTTGGCTATTACTCTGTGTGCCAATGATCACAGAATCATAGAAAGTAAGTTCTTTATAAAAACTTTAGTTATTTTTACTGCACTCAAGCTTTAGACTGATTGATACAGGTGCTTGTTTAAAATATTCCTGAAATACTCAGATGTGAGCTAATGACTTATGTATGTTTTTTATCTAGCACTATCTTTATACTGCAAGTTCAAATTCTTCTCCAATAAAAAAAAATTAAGGAGAAACAGACCTTTTATCATCCTGGATTCAGCATGTTATTAAGGGTCCAGCTAGCTCTGTGCATCTGGTGGATACTGGTGGATACTGGTGGATACTGGTGGATATCTGGTGGATACTGGTGGACTTTTTTTTTTTTTTTGATTTCCACTGTTGAAAATGAAAAGTGCCCAAGATCTCTTTTAAAAAACTACAGTACAAGCCTCTTTGTCTTAATTTACTACTGATCTCAAGAAATATGTTCCTGAAGCCACCTCTAAGTGACTGTACTGTGCTAATATTGCTGTTCACTGTGTGTCAAGATATGTTTTAATCTTTTAGACTAGAAAATTACCATTTATTTAACAAAGTGCTCATAGAATATTTTGCAGCAGTTTTCAGATTTGTGCGTTTTTTAAATATTTACACTTTTTTATTAAATGCAAAACATACAGTCTAACCTTCCATATCAAATTTTTTCTGCCTCTCAACAGAAGATGTTTAGGTGAACAGAGATTCAATCAGCTGCAGGAAAATTTTTAAGGAAAAAACATACTGCATAGGAGAAAATCTTTTAAAATCATGTTTTTATCTTCAGTCTTTGAACTTGCTGAATCTCTTTATGCTTTTGGTGTCATTATTACTACCAGTGTTAGGAAGGCTGAAATTCTGGAGCTCTTCCTCATGTATTGTTTTAGGACACATAAACACATGCCTTTATTAGAATTCTCCACTGTTTGAATACTGTCACTGCCTGCTTTACTTTCATGTTTCTCACTAAGTTGTCTTGATTAACACACAAGGTATTGCAGGTATGGCAATTGTGGGCGCTGCTGAAGTGGGCAGTGTTGAAAATGAAGCTCAAATGCAAATGATTCGTCTTCTGTTTTTAACAGGAAAGCTAAGATTTTGATATAGGCAAGGAACTATGGTTGAAGTTCTGCTACTTAAATAATGAGCTTTACTGTGAAAACACATTAACAACTGTGGTTTGTCTGTCTTTTCTTTTAACCTTTATTTTGCTTATTGTCCTGTATGTTACTGAAGTTTGTCTGTACAGATGTACAGTAATTAATGGCGTCATGAATTTTCAGGGATGAAAAAAATTCTCTAACTATGGATATAGCTAGACTAAATCCACTGTTGAAGTTTATAAATATATGAAGTATAATTGTGAATTCTGAAAGAGAAGGTAAAAGAATCTAAACATGATTCTTTGGATAACTTGATAACTTCAACTATCTATCGTATTTGCACAGTGAATACTTGCAGTGAAGCTGTTTTTTAGTAACTTGATTTTTGTTTTTGTTTATTTTTTAATAACTAAGAGGGGATGAAGTTCTGTTCATTGTGCTTGAAGCAATTTATACGTATTTAAGATTTGGTCAAGAATATACATTGGTTGAAGATGTAGGCTTATTCTACTGATTTAATATGCTAACATCAGAAATTATGTTCTGGATCTAAATTTTATTTTCAAACTCTCCTAATGCTTTGGAGAATTTAAATATTGGGATATAGTCTAGACTCCTTTAACCATCCTAAAGCATGGCTGAAAAATTATAAATAGAAGAACATCTTTAATACTGATAAATAAAATTGTCAGGCTTCTGATTTCTCCTTATTCTGACATATTTCTAAATACAGAACCTGACTCAGTCATTCTACACCTATATACTTTATTGATGATGATTTTGTTACAGAAGCACGCTGCATTCAGGATGAATACCTGACTTTCAAGATAATGTGGAACAAAATAAGGATCAGCTTTTTTTAGAAGCATTTTTGATTCAAGGCTAAATGCCTTTTTCTTTTTCTTTTTCTTTTTTTTTTCTTTATTTTCTTTCTTTATTTTTTTTTTTCTGCAGCGTCTTCTTTCTTTTTAAACACAAGGAAGAAGTAGATGCTAGTTTTGTGTATGATGTTCGGAACTTATTTCTCTCAATAATGCAAGGTTACTTTCTTTCCATAATTGTAATGATAATAGATCACTCCCTCTAGAGAAAATGATAGTATCACATAGAAAAGTTAATTTAGGAAACTATAGCTGATTCATTCTCTCTATCCATGACCCAAATACATATTACAATCCACTAAAACTGAGATGAGTTAAAAAATACACAAGCATGTGCATATGCACATGGAAATGCTTGTGAAACAAACAAAAAAGTGAAAAATGTTAGGGATGATATGCATTTTGCTTAAACATGAATATTACAGTATTCTATTGTGTACATATGTCTCCCTCCTGCCTAGCTGAGATAAATCTTTGTTTTGAAATGAGTTTAAGGAAGACTGTAACTTTGCATGGAGGAACAATGAGCATGACTTCTGCTTTCCTGCTTGACTGTGTGCAGTGTCACCCTTCCCAATCAGGCTTGTCTCTTCCAATATACTGCCTATCATGAAAACTGTGAGCTCTGTAAATGTCTCTATAATGGCTAGTTCACTAAAGCCCTGGTCATTGATGGTGGCTGCCATAATGCAAATGATAAATAATAATAGTGTCTGTGTGTAGCTACAGCAAAATCAGTGAGGCTATATATGTTCCTGCATATACAATAGTGTGTATTGTAATATATATTGAATTGAGGTCAGATCTTTTTCTTGTATCACATGGCACTGTGTGAAAGCAGGAACTGAGCTCAGCTCCAGCAAACAGTCTACGTTTGAATCTTTACTCAGGGAATCTCTGTGAGCGTACAGACCCATTCTTTCATATGCGGAAAGGAGAGTAATTTCATCCTTTGTAGTCTGTAGATCTCCGTGATATTACATGCACACTATCTGCTTTTCTATTAATTAAGCAGCTTTGATAGACATCTTCTAAATAATGTATTTTGAACTTTTAACGATATATGGTTAATTCCAATTCTTAATTCCACTGTATTTAAATATCTTAACCTGAAATTCCTGTGCCACAATAAATATTAAAAAGAGCTGAATGATATTTCAAATAACGTCTGTCAACATTATGTAAAGGTCTAACCCTGCAGATTCTGAACTCTTAACACCCTCATTAGAATAATTTTAATGGCATTGTCAAGATGCAGTGGTTGAGGGAATCTGTGGTCTCAAATGTTTTAAATATGTGCTTCGTTAGGCTGCAAGTCTTAATTGCCAGCATTTAGGTGCCTCAACAATCATCACACTCCATGTATTTTCATTTAACAGGAGCTGTACATTAATAAAAGACTTCATTTTGTAGCCACACCTCTGTCAGACACCTTTAACATATAGCTCTCTTTGGAAAGTTATGGTATTTAATAGAAATTGCGTTTGCTTTCAAGCTGCCTTAGATTTAAAGTCAGAGAAAAAAGTAATTATATCTAATAGATATTGCAGCCTCTAAACAAAGATGTGTGATATGTGTACGCACACATGCTGCATTCTTAACTGCTAAAGCACCACCAGGGTTAGAAAAGCAGTTCTTTTATTTCAAAGTTTCATTGCCAGCAGTGCACTAGAGAAGGAAATATTTCCAATACACGGCTTTTTGTATGCGCTAGATCCTTACATCAGACACCCTAATTTGCATTCTGGAATCACTTTCTGTTCTGATCACTTGCTCTTGCTGAGCAGTGGAAAAAATGTCAGATTAAAAAGTACAATAATAGAGCTATCTTGCCAAACTCATTGCATTCAGACAACTCCAAGACTCCCTCCCTTTGCAGTAATTTGACTGAGAATACATACCCGCCGTGTTGAGATTTATGCACTGGGAACGGAGCACAGAGTTATTCAAACAACTTGCCAAAATTCTGAAAGCAAAAGCCTTTCAAGTCTAAAGCTGTATTACTGTTGTTTAAATGCCATTTGCAGGCAATAAGCAAACCACTACTAATGTATTTGGGCTCAGTACTTTCACTCCACAGCAAGTGTGTTAACATATAAAACAACAGTAACTGGTCCTCTGGGAAATTCAGTAGTCCAATAAAGCAAGGTAGTTATTTCTGGAAAGCTATTTTTATATACAGAAACTACTGGGCTGTGTAGGCTGCTGTAATATTTTGCTATTAGGTGAATACATTGAAAGATTTTAATTGGCATGTGATTTCAGCTGTCTTCCCAGAGGAACAGTGTTAACTTTATGTGCTGATTCAGTTCAGTGTACCTGTAGAACTGCTTTTAAAGGAACATTGGCAGCTTGGATCTTTTCAATCTGGATAATATGGCTAATTTTACGAAAAAAAAAAAAAGAAAAAAAAAGCCTGTGAGCACCTTTTAAACAATGCATCTTCTATCAGCTTCCATATATATTTCACTTAATTTTACAAAAGTTGTCTTTTATGACAGTCAGTGGCCAGCATTGCCTTTACACAAAAACTGGCCCCTTGTGAAACTGAGCTGTTCCTGCAGACCACAAGATAGGTCTATGTGGTAGTCATGTGAAGGACGGGATTCCTTTCTTTTATGTTGATTTTTTTTTCTGCTCTTTTGAGAGAAGAAGAGGATCTACTCTCCTGCCTCTGGTGCAATTTTGGTGCAAGAAGCCAATTTATTACTTACGTCCTAAAAGTAGTTGTGAAAGAAGTATAAAATTAGACCTGCAAGTGACCACAAGTACGCTGAAGTCTCTTAGCTTGGGTAAAGCTTGGTTTGATTTGCAGGACTGGGACTTGGTTTATGACCTTGCCTGTTTTTAGGGCAAAACACTTTTAGTGTTGGATACAAAAAGGAAGCAAGAGACTTACGATACTTGTTTCTCCAGCTCAGATGAATAGGTTGTAGGATGCAGGTGGCTGGTGATTCTGACAGTTTGCAGGGTGAAAGAAATATCCCACATAGATAAAGCACTTCTTTAGATCAGATAACTTTTCTCTGCAGTCACTACATTAGGTGAACTGTTATGATTCAGTGAAATGCTGAAGCTATTTTTCATGTATCATGCCAGGCAGCAGTGCTGTTTGTCTCTATTAGGACTCCCCGCGCAGTCTAAGTAGGGTGGCAGTTTACTTACTGTAGTGCTTATTGTACCTAGTTTTGACAGTTCGCTGTCTATTGCTACATTTTTTTTCTTTTTTCTCCACTGAAAGTGGAGAAATTTATCGCAGATGATACTGTTAATTAAGATCAGTGCAGCTTTTTTTTTTTTTTTTTTTTTCATTCCTAGACAATAATAAACCACTCTTTGTTGAATGCAGCTGCCTTCTATTAGGTGACTGCTACTGCTTAGATATTTGCAGTTCTGTATGGCTTCACTGCTTTCCTGTGCTCTTTCTGTGTGCCTGTGCCCAGTCCTTAGTCCTGTTATATTTGCCTCAGGAGTTTTCAGGCCTCTTTCTGTAAGTGCTTGTACCATGCCTCTGCATAAAGCCCCCACATACCTCCAGAACAGTTAGAATAGATATTTGCCATTTTAATGAGGGCATTTTAAAGCAGCTATGTTGCTTACTCTGAGGGCGTGCATGCTAATTCTTAAAGAAATCACAGGAAGCCAAGCTGGACATAGCTGGAAAAAGTTCTGAGCAAGAGGCCTCAGCTGGACAGAGAGCGTCCTTCAAAGCAGCGTTTCAATTATCACTAATAACAGCTGGTACTCAGCAGTGGAAACATGCATCTCTTTCTGTGACTTATTACCCCTGTCTACTCATTGTCATGACAACTGGCCAAGCTGGGTTCTTAGAGTCTGGTCGAATTGAGCGGTTGGCCTCTGTCTGTGGTCGGAGTGCTAGAAGTGACGGAAAGGCAGAGATGACATGCAAGCAGAAGAGCTGCTGCTGACAGTCTGAGCTTTTACTCTTCATGCAAATGCCAAATATATCATATGCTGTCTTGTGGCTTGGCAGAGAAAAAGCAGACTGTGTCCCTCTTCCTCGTAGCTGTAAAGAATCCAGGAGCTAGAACTGTTTCCAGCAGTGACCTAAATTGTGATTTGGTTTCCTTGAATATTACTGATATGTAAAGACAGCTACTCCCTCTCCTGATTCCAGAACCACCTACCTGTGCGTACAGGACAGGGAGACTTGGAAGGAGAGTAGGACTGAGTATCCCTTCAAAGGCCTCCTGCACTGAGGGTACTTTTTGTGCTGCTTAGGGGAGTCACTACATGAAAATTGGATGGAACATCAGATGAAGAGTAGGCTCCATTTAATCTATTAGCTGCCTGAAGAGTAGGGTGGTAATCTTTCTAATTTCTCTGGGGAGAGATGGAGTGACCTTGGTGGCCCATCACTGTGGAGTTCTCATGTGGCTCATTCTTCATTTCTCAAGCGCCTTTTGGGAATGGAAATAATCTTCTTAGGAAGTGTATGTGTCTCTCCAATGACTAACAGCAGTATAAGTGTCTAGCTAAACTAGGCAGCTAACTATAATAAAGCTAAATTTAGATGAAACACTAATATCCTGCAGTAGAAGAGTTGCTAGTGTTATGGTATAGGGTTAGTCATCAAGAAGTGCCATTGTGAAATGCCAAGAAAAGTGTATTTCTTTTTCTTTTTTTTTTCTTTTCTTTTCTTTTTCTTTTTCTTTTTCTTTTTCTTTTTCTTTTTCTTTTTCTTTTTCTTTTTCTTTTTCTTTTTCTTTTTC
>VZSV01000073.1:3440681-3451183 GCA_013398735.1 Nothocercus julius | reverse complement strand
TTTTCTTTTTCTTTTTCTTTTTCTTTTTCTTTTTCTTTTTCTTTTTCTTTTTCTTTTTCTTTTTCTTTTTCTTTTCCTTTTCCTTTTCCTTTTCCTTTTCCTTTTTCTTTTCCTTTTCCTTTTTTTCTTTTTTTTTCCTGTTTATCTGTTTTATTTTGCTTTTTTTCCCAAAGGCTCTTTTCAGCAAGTCTCTTTTTACAAGGAGTACTTCAGTTACAAGTGTTGAAAGTTTCTATACCAGTAGACAGTAACTTCAGAGTTGAATAAAAATGTCAAAGAAAATCTTTCTGTCCATGTACCTTTATTCTTTGTTCCCTTTTGCTTTCAAGGAAGCAGAGAGACCTCTGAGGGAAAAATCTGTCTACTCAGAAACTGACACTGTGTTTTGGAAGGGAAAGACAAGAGGAACATTTGCCCTAGGTTGGAACTGGGGGCAGACTCAGTATGTTATACTACAACCTGAGAGTTTCCTCAGTCTTTTTTTCCACCCTTATTTGTCCTAAAATTTAGTGGAAATATTGAACTTAATACTGTGAAATCTTCCAAAATGAAAGGGATGCTCTCTGAGCAGAACGTTACTAAAAATGTCAACCAGCTTTATGCATATCGAACTCAACCTGTAATGCTCTGGGCATATATTAAAGCTGCAGAACAACAACACTAGAGCAACTCAGAACATTCCTTTTCAGTATGTCAGTATGTTCATAATGAAAGTTTTTTATAGGAAAGAATTATCTTTCCTTTCCATTGTATATTATTACTTCTCACAAGTTAACTTGTTAAAAGAAATATGACAAACACTTTCTATCTTTTGACCTGGTTTAACCTTTATAGTATTTTCTTCCACTTAGATTATTGAATTTGAAACCATGATCATGTAATTTCAAGAACAGTTTAGAGAAATAAAAATGAAATAAAGCCCTAGTGATAAACAACAAGTTTAAACTAAAAAAAAAAAGAAAAAGTAAATGAAATACTCTTTAAGGGCACTTTTTTTTTTTTTTTTTTTTTTTTTTTTTGCATTAGTACTTCACAGAAAGCAAGCCCTTCCTTTGCTGACAAGGTATTATGATTAGACATTTTGTGAATGTCAGAAATAATTTGAAGTTTAGCTCATGTTCTTTTCATCTCTGCTTTTATTAATATCCCTAGCTTTAGTAGCTGGTCAATAGAAATTTCAGGAGCTCTTCTATTTCGATGAGTTAATGCCACCAATAATAATGCAGCATACAACTTTTGTCAGTCAAAGCTAAGACTTTTCTTCTCTGGTTGAATTGAAATCCCTTTGCTTATCTCATATTAACTCCTATTAGTCTCATTATTAAGTCTTCAATATCATAAAAATATTTAAATTTACACACACACACACACACAAAGCCTTAAGAAGTGCATAAAGTTTGGGATTTGGGAGTTGTACAGAAGAAAACTATGCTGAATGCCTGGGCATGTTTACCATGCAGAAGGAGACAACAAATTATCATAAGCACAACACCAAAAACACTGTGTTACATATTTTGTGGCCTCTGTATTGTAGAGAGACCTTCTACCAAATTCTTCTGGCATATGGGGCTCATAAAAATATTTTTTAGGAGATTATGGGTCTGATTAAAATTTTAGGGTCATCTGGTCATATCTACGTACAAAGCAGTACCATGTTAACTATGAAACAAGTGAATATTTTAATTGGGTTTAAGTGGTACAGTTTCTTCCTAGAACTTAGATTGAAACTAGACCAGATTATGTTGGTTTGGCATAGTTTGTAAACTTAAAGATAAAAGTTATCTGAACCACTGCAAGATTGCCCACAGAGATGTTTCCACCAGCTTATATAAATCATTTTTACACTAGCTTTAGTTAAATAGATGCCACTTTTATTTACAAGGATAATTTTCTTTTTTTAGAATATGCTCTGAAGCTCAGCAGTTTTAGAGATTGTTTGAAGAAGAAAAAAAGAAGAAAAAAAAAACTTTAATTCCTTTTTGTGTTATTGTTGTAGTTTTTTTTTCTTGTCTTAACTCTTGTAGAAAAGTCCCACAGAATTAGCTGAAAATGTAATTTTTTTTTTTCCACAGGTGCTAAGATCCACACTGTACAATTTATTAGACTATTGCCATCACATCCCTGCTTTACACAGCATGGTACTAAGAATATAGAAAGAACCTCAAGCTTTATTTAGTGCTATAGATCACATGACATTGGAGGGAGAAAGCTGAGTAAATATGGACTGCAGTTGCAATACATTTTAAAGAACTTTCCTTTCCCAGGTAAACCTCTGGGCCAAGACTCACTCCTGTGGGCCCAAGGAGATACAAACCAATATATAATATTTATGTTATGGCACCAAGCCTGTGCTCTGCTAGCTTGAGCTAGTTCAGGACCTACAAAGTCCTTTGTGAGAAAACTACACTTTGTCCCTACCTATGAGGAGCTAAGGCTAAAAAGAAAGAAAGAAAAAATTCAGAAATGCAAAAAAGCAGCAGAAAGCCATATATAAAACCTTGTATCTGCTTATCATATTTTATTTTTATTTATGATATAAAGAGATTTATGATATCTCAGATAACTGAGATTTATGATATCTCAATTGTCTTTATTTTTGCCTAGGTACTGCTGCAGAGAGCCCAGAGACTAGATCAGAGAGAGAGCAGTAACCCTCCATGGCAGCTCCCGGAGGCAGTGCTAGGTGTGCCAGGTGCTCTGGGAGAAGACACGCTGCCCTGGAGCACCTTGAGCACCTCTTTGCTTACGCAGGCAGGGAGTAAGGCTAATCCCAGAGCCTTGTGCCGGAGTAGAAGCCTAAAGGTGGAAAATAATTTAAATTAGTTCTAGCATTTTGTTAATTGTTGTTCTATGATGAGATATGATTTTTGCCACAAGAAAAACAATCTGACTGATGGCCTGCTGTGCTTCAGTGTTTGGAGATGACTTAGCAGTTGCCATTACACCCTAATACATTAACTTCCAAAATTCATTCTACCTCCCTAAAAGAAGGAGTTTTTCTCTTACCGAAGCCTGATCTTCACAGAATCACAGAATAACCAAGGTTGGAAGGGACCTTGTAGGGCATTCTTGCAAGGTTTTGTTTTCCAGAGAGTATGTTTAATGTGTCTTTCAATCAATACAGGTAAGTTTTCCTGGTCGGGAGTCTCCAAGGTGTCCTTCATTCAAAAATGAGATGCAGTGTCAGCCTTTAAGCACTCTAGCTTTCTGGGCTTCAGATGTATCTCTCAAATGACATGTGTATTTGCCTTTGTGAAGTGGAATCAAAGCTAGTAAATTTTTAGCTTTCAAGAAGGTTACAGTTATACTGAATATAACTTTAATATCTTTGAAATGTGACACTATATGATGTTAAAAATGTTTCATATAATTGCAGTCCTGCATTTACTGTCTTGAATTTCTTCATAATATGATCGCTGGAGATGTCCCTCCATGTCAAAGTCTGATTTTTATAGAAATAACTTCAGAACGGAAACCCAGAATCTTCTAGAGTGAAGCAATAATGTCAGTAAACAGACAAGAAGACACTTCTTCAGTGTCTTATTTGTTAATTTTTCTTTTCATAATAGTAAAGACGTTTTATGTCTATTGAAATTTTTTTTTAGATTATCGGTAGATGAAAAAAAGAGACAACCGAGATTTAAAACTGGAGGAGATTAAATGGCAAGTGCTTTTAAAGAGCTAAAAGCTGCAAAGTAGACATTTAGAAGATGGCATCTATACCTCTGATTTATATAAGGATACATTTATGGTACTTGACATGTGCAAATCTGAATGAGAAAATATGCCAAACTGAGGTGCTCATAATTGGCATAATGTATATTGCATAACACAAATAATGCAAAACATCAGTGTAATGCAATAAGCCACAGTTTTTCTCATTCCTGTGCCCATGACTTGAAAGGGTTCAGATAGACAAGAAATGTAGAATTTCTTTATTATTATTTTTTTAATAATGAATAAAAGCCTGCTTTAAAATATGTAGAATTTACACTTCTCAGTTATTTTCACAGATGATCAGTATTTCTATTAATATTTCTAAAACTATGAATAAAATGTTCTTTTGCTCAAAAGAATCAGATTTACCTATGAAAAATATTTGGGTATTTTTTCTCTTTTATTACTATTCCAAACAAACTAAATTTGTCTTCAAAGGTAAGTTAAGCTAAGATTGAGTATATACCATCATGTCTAGCTAACCCTCAAAGATTACCTAAAGAACCTTGGTAGTCTATGAACAACACAGAAATATTAAAAGCAATAAAAATAAATTTTAATAAACCTAAATATTTCCCCAGATGCACATCACATCTGTATACTTAAACTTCACCTTACTTCCCTACATTATGGAAAAGTGTAATACAATACTAAAAAAGCGCAAGTTCTACTGGGGTCATTGGAACTAAATTTCTTAGATACAAAATGATATTTTTATAAATGCCTAATGGTTGTTTTTTTTTTTTCTTTCACATCTGTTTTTGCAAATTTCCTCGGACAAAGTTCAGTTTGTGAGAGTATAATGGTCTGAGTGAGTAAGGATGACAGGGCAATGGAAGAGAAAAAAAATAATGGTGATTTTCACTCTCGAGTCTGTGAGTCTTCAAGAGTCTGTGAGATACCTTTAAATAATCTGCAGAACTCTAAGAAATTTGATGCTATAGTCAAGAGGGTTAATTGTGTTGAGAAAGACCTGCACATCTCTCAGACAGGTCTGGAGATCTGTAGTCTGTAGTCTTAGAAGCATCTTTTACTCTAGATCTTAATAGAAACTCTACCTTGTTGTGTATTGGTTTGACCTCACTGTTTTATTCGGAAACACCTAAAGTGCTTATAAAAGTAACATCACACTAGAGTTTAGCCTTGAAGGAGAGTTTAGCTTCTTAAAGAAAATAAAAGACCACAGTGTTGGAAAAGTGTTATTTTTGCTGTTTGTTGTAGGTGTGCGGGAGGCTGTAAGGCTCACAATTGAGTAGGTGGGGTTTCTGGCATTTGCTCATTTCTCATTTCATGTGGGCTAGCTTTAGTCTCTTAAATATTTATTACATAATCCAAAAAAGCAATAATAACAATGCTGTAACATTGCTCTGCCTGTGTCCCATGGCAGGGTAATTACTTGTGATGAGTTCTTGAGGGCACACTGGGCCCAGCTTGAATCTCTCTGGCTGGAGCACAAATGATCAAGATGGTTCTTACCTGCCTGAGTTCCAGTCCCAGAGCTATTGTGGAAATATTTTATTGTCAGACACTCTGCAATAGAATTTCAAATCTCAAAACCTTTGATTATAAGATTAACAGCTTCCAAGCTAGAAAAAACGGCAAAAATGCAATTTCCAGTTGTTTGTATGCTGGTTCATTTATTCATTTAGCCAACTAACTAGAGCCAGATACATCACTTCTAATAGAGCTAGTAGTTGTAATCTTCTTTCTCTGTATTTATAGTCCCTTTGAAAATGTACAAGGCAGGCTGGAAGCGATTCAGCTAACAAAAGTACTTACACACAAAACAGTCTGTGGAAGAACAAATTCCATGCATCAGACAGGAGAGCACTACATTGTATTAAGTGTATTTTCCCAGAGGCCCAAGTAGGACTCAGCAGAAAAAACTGAAGGAATTCTGAGCGTCTCTGGCATGAGATATGCGTGTCCCTGTGGGTGTCTTTTCTGACAAGGTCTGCTGGAGCCCTTTCATATTCATTGATGGCTCCTTTTAAGCCCTCAGGCATGATCACAGCTGATGTGTAGAGACACGAAATGGAAACTCTTTATGTGGAATATTATCCTCTAGAGCAACAGTTGGATGAGCCACCAACAGCCACATCCATTTCTCTTAATGATGACCTGAAGGATGAGTATACCGAGTTAGCTGCAAGTGCCTGGTTAGTAGTCTAGCTGTTTTCCATGTTTATTTCTAGGCTACCCACCTACATGGGGACAAGCTAACATTCTGTTTCCACTGAGGTGCTTAATAACCCTTTCACAGACTTTTGACGTCATATGTGGATGTGTGACTGAGTGCTTCAATGCAACTAATGAGCCTGCTCAACTCTCCTATAGAGCTATAGGATCAGATTCTACAGCTGTGCTTTGGTGTAAATTCAGAACAACTCACAAAAATTACACATATTTAAGAAGGTTCTTTTTCTTCCCAGTTCTTCATTCATTCCTCATGACTCATCCTCAACGTATGTGAGATAATTGGGACCTTGCATAGCAGGGACAGGACCTCATCTGTCTGAGCCATCTTTAATTGCTTGCTGTGCAACAGTTTCAGAAAGACAACTCCCCTGGAATAAGAGCTTTTCTTCTAAAATGTAAAGTAGTTGTAGCAAGATAAATAATAGGTGTGCTCTAAATCATTATCTTGAATAGTAGGTTAAAAAATTTCGTGCTAAAAAAATAACTTCAGAGATAATTTTTAGGTGGTGTTAAAATATTAACAGTATTGTAAATGTGTTGCATTCTTATGAAGTCCTTACCTCACAAGGCTATAGGAGTTCCCTATGCATACTGGACAGGCAGAGTTAATAGAAACCAAATGTGCCAGAGTACTCTGTAGTGGCTCTACACCAAAGATAGCTTCCATGGACCTTAACTACGCCTAAGTCTTCTCTACTCTAGAGCACAAAACATCTGCGGGGGTGTTATGTTGCAGCACAGATGACACACCTCCCAGCTAATGCTGGCAAGCATCTCTGCGCTGAGTGCTTGCTTTTTTGCCGAGGTCATAGGTAAGGTTTTGTGCTGTTCTGTGAGGGAGATTAATGTGGTGTGTGTGTGGTGTGTTTCCTTATCGGTTGGAGGCAGAAGAAAATTCCTTCTGGAGACTCAGAAGCTGTTGCCGTGTGGAAGCATGCTGTGGGAACGATAGGTTATGATTAATGCATTAACTTGGCATTTTCCTGCTTTTTAGGGCAGGTTGTAATGAGAAATTACCCACTTTTGTTAAAGGCTTAGCCACTTCATTCCTAGACAGGTGCATACAACCAGAGCCCAGCAGTATTCAGCTTACCGGTTTGTTAAATGATGCTTCTAAGACATGAGTCTTCCACACTACCATAACTCTAATGCCTCTGAATAGCATTGTGGATTTCAGGAAGGAAACTCCTATACAACATTCATGTTAAAAAGGCCATGTAAATGAATCTCTTTTTTTGGTCATTTTTAGCCTCTTTACCTGTTTTTCTTTCTCCCTTCAGGAGCCACTTACTTCCACTTGGCATATATCTGCCCAGTTTACTTTTTCTAGCTATCTCCATTAGGTTTAAAATTTTGAAAATAACTTATTCATTTATAATATAAACCACAATGTTTCTTTTTCTACTGAGAAATATACAGATCTCTCTCAGTCTGTTTTGCCACATTTATATTACCTCTGTGTCATGCCTACAGCTTTAATTCCCATGCCTTTCTCTTCTTAGTTATAGAGTACCAACATTCTTTATTTCCTGCATTTTCCAGCTTAAGGTAATGTGGAAAATTTTGGTTGTAAACCTTTGGTTAAAGTATCACTTTTTCACGGCAACTTATGCCATGGTTTCCCTCCACTTACTGCCTTACTGCCCTCCACTTACCGCCCGAAGTTAGTCTTGCCCGAGTGCAGGTTCTCCTCAGCACAGAGTGTGGCTGGACCCCGCTGAGTTGCAGATGCTTGGTAGCTGGTGATACGAGCGTGTGGAGCGGGGTCAGTGAGCTCATATTTTGCTTTCAGACCTGCACTCTCACAAACTGGTGAAGCTTTGTGCTCTGAAATCTCATGCACTAAATGGCTTTAGTCAGATTGCTCAGCTACTCAGAGGACCTCGCTACGCTATACGCAAACTATCATTGCTTTTGCAGAAGTTGCTTGGCTGGGAAAACAAATACATTTCTGTGAGAGAAAGACGTTTTGCAGATCCTACACTATCCAGTTCTCACTTATAGCTTAGAGGATCAGTCTTCTTTAAAAGATTCACTGGACTCTGATCTTTTTGGTTATAGAGACAGTTTAGTTTGGTTTGCTGATGCCATGTTACTGTTTTTGTTTTATCATTTTTGTTCTGAAGGCTTCTAGAAACCTTATAAGTAAACAAAGCTCATATGTCAAATAACTTATGTTGCCATTTAACACGTGTTGAAGCAAGCAAGCATAACAAACATCAGGAGGTGATGGCAGAAAGAAACTGGAGAATAATGACAGTAAAAGCAAGCAGTGATTTAAGCTAGCTGTTTGTACAATATGGTGCTCTTGAACCATCTGGAAGTTTGTTTTAATAAATAAATAACATCTGTTTCTCTTCACTGCTGCACAACTTAACCTTTAGTGATTGCCTGATTTCTCTTAGGCACTCTGCAGAAATGAATTTATGAGGACATGGAGGAGGAATAACCCCACAGATTAATTTCTGGAGAACATCCATGAGGACATTCAGGGTGATAGGCACAACTTAAAGAGAATTTCTGATGAGATATAGCCATGTGCTGATCAATATCATTAGATGACGCAACTTAAAATGTAAGAGTCTTCCTTGTCCAGGAGGCACAAATGAATTGCCAAAAAAATATCCTACTGCTTTTAGCATGAGAAGGCATCTTTCAACTGTGACAAAGAAGCATTGCGTTTTTTATTAGTTCTACTGCTAAGATCTACAAAGCTTGCAGCTTTGAAGCTTGTATCTTGGACACTGGATTCTTGCTAGAATGAAAATATATTGTCTGCAATTTCACATGTGAGTGAGAAGTTCCTGCCAACTGGAGAAGAGCTGCAGTGACAGCTTTCTGCTTCCTCCACTTTAGGAACTCCTTCAGTGTGCTCTGTGGTCACTGTCCCACCAGACAGCACAGCCCTAAGTGTGATCTCCTACCGGACTTTCTCCTGTAGTTGTGTCCAAACTGCCAAGGCTCCTTTCCTGACAGCTACATCAAAGACATGCTTATTAAAACAGTTTGACAGAGAGTTTATTATTTTGCCTACTTATAGGCAATATACCATCAGATATACTGTAGGTTACTTCAGAATGAAATCACATCTGTCACTTATTTTCATCTGAGATGAGCATTGACTGTAAAAGCAATTGCAAAACAGTTTATCTAATGCATTTTGTAAGAGTCAAAAGAAATGTTCAAACGAGTTTTAAGGGTGATATTTATGATATGTTTAGTTATTTGATGATAGATTAATAAAGCTTTATGTTCTAAAATGGAAAATAAATTGTGCTTAATGTTTTAGGTCAAATATTGTATGCACAATCCTAACTGATGGCTCTGGAGAATCAAATTCATGTTTGTGCCTTCATGTACGCATACAACAATTACATCATTCTCTTCTGCATAACTGGCATATTTAATGCTCCTTAAATATGCATTCTCATGCCAACAGGTCCTTCAGCAAAGGCAGCTTGCACGTTTCAAAAATAAAAAGGAATTTGGTTAAATGACCCATAACCTAACATGGTTTAAGCTTCTGGAAATCACTAAGTCTCTTCTTCAGACAGCTCATAGAGACAAAGCTAAATTTTGTTTTAGGAAAATGTGCTTCGATGAGAGTGATTTTAGCATGACTCATAATAATAGGAAGGTAAGGTGACTATGTTTGATACAGTGTACTCACAATTGTTTCTTACTCTTAAGAAATGCTCTTTATTGTTTTGTCTGTTTAACCTGTTTTCAGGAATGAAGAATCTCATTAGATAGGGTAAAGTGAGACAAACTCTAGGAAGGTTTTCTAAAAACATGCTCAGCTCATAACATGTCAGTATACACATACATTTATAAATACACGGAGAGGAAAAGACAGAAAGAAATAACATCCTAAGATGACCTCCTATGAAGGTGAAGTTACCTACTTCTGCATGAAAAACATCATTCAAAGAAGAGTCTTCTTACTGGTGTCTCTGAATTATGATGAAGCTTTCTGCTCTTTGAATGACACATTTGGTAATTCTTCTTAGGTAAAGATGTAAGGGAAGGCTCACATGGGCTCTTGCTGTATTGGCACTTTGAGCATATACAATGGTACTATTGGCTTTAGCTGGAACTCTACATCAGAATTTCCACTCTGGAGGTTCAACAACTCCATTTCAGCCACCCAGCCAGCTGGGTGCAGCTGTAAAGGCGTCAAGGACCTGTGCTCGTGTGCGTTACAGTTGAGTTATCTTTTTCCCTGTGTGACAGGCTGTAAGAGTGATAGTGAGTGTTCTCATTTGCTATTTTATCTCATTCTGAGTGTTATCCACCAAGTGTGTTTGCATTAATAGGGATGTTTTTCAAATATCTTTGATTCTGCTTAACTAGCTCACTACTGTTTGCATTATATAATTTGCATGTAGGCTATTTCACTGATTCAATCACTGGGCAAATCTGCCCAGTTCATGCGGGTATTTTTCTTGTGAAAGGATTTCTGCCTGATCCCAGCCATCTGTGCAACAATACTCTTTTCTTTTTCTTTCTTTCTTTCTTTCTTTCTTTCTTTCTTTCTTTCTTTCTTTCTTTCTTTCTTTCTTTCTTTCTTTCTTTCTTTCTTTCTT
>VZSV01000073.1:3406642-3439366 GCA_013398735.1 Nothocercus julius | reverse complement strand
TCCTTCCTTCCTTCCTTCCTTCCTTCCTTCCTTCCTTCCTTCCTGTCATCTTTTTTGTTATGATTTGCAGTTCTGAAAACCAGAAGAAGCTGTTTTGCAAATAAATTGTTTTGGGGCTTCGGCTCATTGCTATCTCTGCAGGCAGGCCCTCAATTCCATAGCTATGCTATGGTGCTTTAACAAAGCAATAGCACAATCTTGATTTAATTGCTGTATCTTTGTTAGTGCTCATGTGGTTATTTTTATACAACTCATGCCACATTCTGAAGGCAGAATATTCAGTCTTCTGAAGGCAGAATACTCAGTCTTCTGGAAGCTGATGGTTTCTGGCACCAGGAGGAAGGCTCCTGATCTTCCTGAACACTTGCAACTAGTGAACAGGTTCACAGTCAGTGAGGGAGGATGGGAGGAGGAGTGGACAGATACTGCAAATCAACTACTGGCTGCACAGTTGGTTGCGACAACAAGGGTTTAATTTCAGTGACCATGGGACCCTGTTTGAAGACAGATATCTGCTTAGGAGAGATGCAAGAGCATCTTGCCAGCAGGTTAGCCAGCAGGTTAGCCAACCAAGTACAGAGGGCTTTAAGCTAGGAAAGAAGAGGAAAAGAGGAGAGTTGTACAATCAACAAACAGGGCTCAAGTGGGGATACCTCAAGCACTTTCATGCAGGAAAGTAGGAGCCTACAGGACAACATTATGGGGAAATTATTTGCATCCCTCTAGGAAATCAGCACACTCAAATACCTCTTAGAAGGGCTTGTACAAAACTGCGTGCAGCATGGGGAATAAACAGAAAGCATCAGAGATCTGTGTGCAGTTGCAGGGGTATGTTCTCACTGTGATAATGGAAGGATGATGGTATATCTTGCGTGACCAGAATGCTGTAAGGCATGGACAATTACAGAGATCAAATGCTTCTGAATATCTTTTGACGTGTTTTCACACAGGACTATTACACTGTGTTTCTCTTTGGCATTTATAATATTTTGATGCTTTCCTTGAGAAGCATTATTTTCTCTCACTTGATTACCTATAAATTCAGCTAACAGTTAAAGCCAGTTTCAAAGAAACTGTTTATTCATTCTAATTGTGTTTGATAGCCAAAGGAACACATTTTTGTGTAGTCTGTTACAAACCTATTGTTTCAATCAGAAGATGAATCATGTAATTGCTCTTTGCAAGCATAGTTTATTTATAGATGTGTCTAAATCTTATTTTCTGTTCTCTTCCAAATATCTTCCTTTTTTTGTGTGTGTGTGTATATGTGTGTGTTGTGCCTTCCTATGAAATTGTATGGAAGACCTGCTCTTGTAATTACATTTCCATGTTGTAATTTACCTGCAGCTTTTTTTCACAGTAGCTTCAAAATCATGGGTGAAATCTCAGTGGTGCAGAAATTCTGTACAGGCCTGCAGAGCTGGTAACAGTGGTCTTGGTATGTCAAAGCAGTTCCTTCAAACAAAATATAAAGCTGCTTGTGAGGATGTCTTCCTATAGTATGTCTTTCATTGTAGCACTATAGTTTTGGTAAAAGCTGGATGAAGTCATCTACACATTGAAAGACTTTGATGACTTTGTGATTCCTGTACTCACAGTTGCTCCACTTTACCTAGTTTCTTAAGAGAAACTGAATTTTCACTTTAATCATTTTTGGGTCAAACTCCAGTAATGCACCTTTTTCTATGCCTAACTTAACTTTTGTGCTCAACAGAGTTTGTGTTTTACAATTATGTGGCCTCAGGTTTCCTGTATTACTGGGAAGAGAGCTATTAGATTATGTTTTTCTTGCTATTCCCTTTGTGACTACCAGGCAGGTTTGGATTTGCAGGAGGCATTCAGGGGATTATAGCTGCCCACTTTCCCTGTAGTATGCGGTGGAAAAGAGGCTGTGTTGCTGCGCTGATCATTCCGTGTCATGGGTTGGTAAACATCAACCCTATCATCAATAGTCCTGCTGGATCTGGAGCTTGTCATCAGGAATGACCTTGATTCCTTTCTATTTTCCTTGCAGTGCTGCTAAGGACTCTGCTAGCATTAGCTGTTACCCAGTTTAACAACTGTGAAGACTTTCTGCCTCATATAAGTTTGTCTAACCAATAGTAGTATAAGGCTGGAAAAATAAAGCTAGGAGATTTATAGCCCATTTAATTCTGTATTTTACCACTGTGCAGATGTATGCCTCCCCTCCTGAGAGGCTTCACAGAGGCAGGTGTGGGACTCAGGATGGTGCAGCCCATAAAAGCAGAATATGCTCTGGGTCAAGAATTTAGGAACCCTAGGTGCCCTGCGGCTGGAGTCACCACACAGTGGGAGTCACTGTAGCCTTCCAACGACCCCATGAGTGCTGAGCAAACCAAGTCAGCAAAGGAGAAGTGACACCTTAGACTCACACTGCAGACATCTGGGTACTGCGAAAGTTTGCTCTGGGTTATCGGTTGAACATCCATACTGATAACCGTTGATATGTGCACTGTTATCTGCTGAACACTGTACTGTTCTCTGTTGGTGTTTTTACTGCTAATGACTGAGAGCATCTGTTCTGTTGTGTAGCTGTGGTCTGGCATTGTTGGATAATGAACAAAACCTGGGAAGGATAAAAGAAAGGAGGCCACAGAGCTCTGTGTGTGGATCCTGGACTCATTGTCAGCTGTGGCCTGTGGACCAACAACCCACCCATCAAAGCGGACGCCCTTGATGCTGGCTGCCAGGGAGAGCATGATCCATCCTGGTGCAACTCGAGCGTGGTGAGAACAAGCTGGGGAAAACTATATTGGAGGGGTGGCCCCATAAGGACAAGGACAGGGCCAGAGCAGTCATTTTACCGTGCATCCATGGCTTAATTGTAGAGCTCTGATATGTGTATATGGTTCTTTTTGGCTTTGTTATTTTTATAGATTGTCTGGTGTTAATTGTTTAGCAGTGTCCTGTGTCTGTCATATGTGTAGAAGTGCTGAGCTCTAATTGCTTCTTATACTTGACAAATGATGATCTCTAGAGTTCAGCATAACTAATTTCCAAATCTGAAAGAATCTCTCTTTTACTGGTATTACACCTCTATATCTTTCCAGTTGATATCATAATATGGGATAGATAGATATATTTTCCTTTATTTTCTCTCTCTGTGATACTGTTAATTTGTGTTGGTTTTTAAGTTGTGTTGGATTAGAAAAAGAGTTACCTAAGTTACATCACATCACGGTTTAGCAGGCATGGTGATGATGGGTTTATGGTTGGACTTGATGATCTTGAAGGTCTTTTCCAACCATAATGATTCTATGATTCTGTGATTCTGCGATCTAGGTCCTTAATCAGTATTACAAACAGAAGAAAAGTTCATTCATTTTTACTAACTTCTTTTCCCTGTAGGTATTTTCGTTATATCGTTATACGGGAGTCATTATCTGAATATTACAAGAGGTCCCAGAAGAGGGAGAAGATGGTCTATGGAAATAACTAATGTCTAAAATATGGAAAGTTCTGGCAACGTAGGAAGCCATTATTTAATAGACTTGTAGGGAAATCAAGGCAAGGTGTTTATTTCTTTGAGGTGTGATACTGAGTCATAAGATTTTCTTATGAAGGGAGAGTTTAGGTGCTTTACAAGTGACTGAAAAGGAAACTGTTCCCAACTCTGCTAAGCCCCCAATAATCCACTTAGTTCTTGGATTATTAGCACAGAAGGTGCTGATTGGGAACAGCTGGGGAAATGGTAGAGAAAGAATTCCAGGTTGGAGACTTGCAGGCTAGAGAAAGAATACAGATCCCAAGCTTTGTGGCCTGTTGAATCTAGTAATGATACCTGCGAACCACCACTGTTTTGCCTCAGAAGTGAAAGTGTTGGGCTCCTGGCCTAAAGAGAGAAATGCCTCACGTAGATGGCCAAAGTGGGAGACGTCTTCACTGACTGATGGATGGAGGTCATGCTTTTGTGACAGTTTCCTTCCATTTTCATGTATTTGATGTAAGGGTGGGGAAAAGGCTTGCTGATGCACAGACAGTGCAAGAATCTGCATGGGGCAGAGAGTGCAGCCGCACGGTAGAAAGACATGTCATCAAATCACAGGCTTACAGGCAACTCCCTTCATCTTTCCTCTCCCAAATCAAGTCAAACCCAGCCATACTCTTTGAGGATGAATAAAAATCTTAACAACACATTAATTAGCTGAAGAATATATCTTCTTAAGTACATTTTTAGTAGACAGAAATAGAAATAAGGACCTGTTTTCATTTTTTGAGTACATCTTCCTTATGCTTTTTCCAAATGTTTCTGATGGCAGAATTTAATCTCGGTCCACTTTACCCTCACAGGAAATATGCTTAAAATATCACAAATTGGGCAGATGATAGTGAAGAATTTTTCCATCTGATAATTTAGTTTGACAGTCAAACAAGATATAGTGCAGCAAAAAGGAGAAAATAGATAAATCTGAAATTATTATTATACTTCTTTTGGCACAAGTGTTAAGATAAGACGTAAACTGAAAGATAGATATTTCACTGTGCCTAGATGGATTTAGATTTAAGCAGCTAAGTGACAAAACAAGTCTAAAGATCAGTTCCTCCAAACTTGTGAACGACTTCAAGGGGGGCAGAGTTTTACGTTTAGGTTTTAGTGCTCGTTTGCCATTGACTTTTTTTTTTTTTTTTTTTTTAATATGTCTTTGGGTAAAATATATGTGAAATCAGAGTAATAATACTTACTCACTTCTTCTTCACCCTTTCATGCTGATGTTCAGTTAATGAGTCCTTGCATAACACATCAAGAACCTCAAATACTCAGTGTCTGTCTATGTAGATTTCCAGGGGAATTGCAACAGCTAATTCCATATTTAATACTTGAAATATGGTAATTCGTACCACAAAATTACAAACACTTTATTGATTTTAAGAACTGATATAATACAAAATAGCTCTTTTGTTAATAAGCAGTCATTTATATGAATAACAACAGAATTCATCATATATTTGGTTCTTGGATTTATTTCTTAGCAGAAAAAATGTTAAGGTCAGAAACCTTTCAGAAACCAGTCAGTTTTGGATACCAGAAGATATCAAAACTATTAAGTTAAAGAATTTGGAGATTTTTTTTTTTGAATCCATAGAGACCAATATGGATAAATAGAGTTTAGTTTCACAGCGTTTAAGGCCATCAACCTGCCTAATCTCCAGAATATCATAGGCCATTAAATAACAAGCCCATATCAAGGCCATTTGACTAGAAATTTTATTTCAGCATAGCATCTAGGGAGATATGGAGATCTACGATGCAAGCTCCTAGGCTTCTGCTCTTATCTGCTAGATAATTGTCCTCCATTAGCAAGAGAGGATGTTTCAGGAGGCAGGTCAGGTCTCTCCAGGATTAAAGGTAGTCTTAGTGACTACCTCCTTCCATTCTTTCACTACTGGCCCTGCTTTAGTTCTTTTTCCACAGCATCTCCCTGGTGCTTCTGCTCAGTTCCTCAGTCTCCAAAGCCCTTTGCTCACACCAATTTTCAGGTACAGTCTAAAACTTTAGAGGTACTAGGTAGTTTGCTAATTCAGTATTGTCATCTTGAAGATGAGGAGATGAAGGAAGGAAGGGAAGGTTAAAGATTTGCAGCATTTTTTTTCTTTCTTCTTCCATAGAATTCTTTCACTGATGAGGATAAAAAAAAAAAAAAAGAAAAAAAAATATTGAAAGGAAATAAACTAAGTTGGCATTGCTGAATGTCTGATGAACCTTAATGAGGATAGGACTAAGCCTGCTGTGATTAACTGAATGAACATTCCCACTGGGCAAATGCCTCCTCCACTTAGATTAAGGTAACACTTTGATTTAAGTGGAATTCTGATGTATATATGAAATGTACAAGATTTGGACAATTGATTTTTAGTGAGAATAGCAACTACCTGAAGAGATTTTAAATTAGCTTTTGAAGCCACACCACTTTTATTAAGTTGATAAGTTCCTTTAATATTCCTGCCAGGGTGTCCACAGAGTTGCAAAGCATGGAGATTTCCATACAAAATGCAGTGCAAGTTATGTGGTATATCCCTAAACATACTGCTTCTGTTTGATGTGCAAATTAATTTTGCCCTTTATATAGACCTACAATTCTTGGGACAATGACTATATATACATGTAGGACAATATCTAAATAATACTGTAGACTGTATACTGCAGGTTTGTTTTAAAAATAAGAAAAATGTCAACAGAAATAATAGTAAACTGCCTGTTCAATACTGGATTAACCCCAGTTATATGAACATGTATTAATTTTCTTGCAGCAAATAAGTGATAACACATAAGAAATGTTTATTCTACTACTGTGACTGGTTGGTGAACATTTTCTAAACAACTTGAACTAAATTCAATGACTGGTTCCCTCCAAATAAAAGCAAACCAAAAATCCCTGAGCCAGCAGTGGTCAATTCAGAGTTGACCAGTAGGGAATACTGCAGAAAGATGCATTTTTAGGTTGCACCTTTCTTTTAAAGTGAGGTCTTTACCTGAAGCTATGGGCCAGGTATCTCCCATCATTCAGGAGCTTCATCCACATAGTCAGTGTATGGCTGTAAGTAGCAACAGCCGTTCTTGAATTACGGGACCACAGCTTAGTTGTCCTTTAAAACAGTCTTGGTACTGGCTGGCTTGTTAAAACACTCAGTTTGAGCTCTGTTCTCTGCTCCAAGAGCTGTTAAAGCATTATGTATTAGCAACCCATTTGTTAAAATACATAGAAAGGTCAAAGGAGGAGGAACAGAAACATATTCCTGAAACATTCAAAGTATCACTTCTCTTCTTCACTGCTCACGAATGAGATTATTGGTGCTATAATGTTGAACTGCATTGACTTCAGTGCATTTATACTACTGCACATGTCCTACCTGTAGCATAATTCATTGATACAACTAGAGGAAAGTTTTATAAAATGAAGGTGTTGCAGGGAATCATAGAGTGCCCAGATGGGGAAGATATGGGAGTGGAGTTATGTTGTCAATTTTCTATAGGCTGTATGACATCCTCTAATTAATAGAGCAGATTTTGTTAGCTGTCTCCTTTATTAGGATGTGATTTAGGAAACAGTGTGGACTAGTGTTCAGGTCTCTGCTGCTAGAGGACAGCCTGCAGAGGACATGTGATGGCATGCGGCATGATCAGACTGTTCTGATGACCTAAAGATAAAAGTTGGGCATAGGCACACTGAAAATAAACTGGAGTGCAAAATGGAGAGCAGGCACTTCAGTTTATGAGCACTAGTTCTTTCCAGGATGCAGTTTGAAAGGTAGTTTTTGCTTATTTTTGAGATAACTGTAGTATTTTCATATGCTATCAGCTCTAAAATCTCTGTTTTGCCCCATGAAAGACTTAATAGCACAAAATAACTTTCTGAAGCACAAGGAGTTGTTTGTTTTTCCTCTCACATTCCAAGTAAGTTTTTCCTGTACATAGTCGAAAATCACCAGAAGGACACTGCAATTTGCTAAAATCAATATAATTAGAGAAAAAAAATGATGTACTGAAAAGACGACGATTCAGAGAACTGCTGAGCATGACTGAAATGCTTAATGAGCTGCAGAGCCTCAGCGCCCTGGGCCTGGAGCGCTGCAAACCTGGGCGCCCGTGATGGAAATCTTACTGCTAGTTTGGCTCCCCCGGACACTCCTAAACGCCATTTCATGTCAGCAGCTGTATTAAGAAGGAGCTGTATCATGCCCGTTGCCATTTCAGAGAGCTATTCATGCTGAGAAACTTGACACCAAAATGTCAAACTTGCACCTAATTTCTTTGTATTATTAACATTTACTGCTGTTGCTAAGGTGAGTGTACAGCATGGTCGTAAACCTCTCTGTGAATGGAGAATTTGTTCTTTTAATGATTTAATTCTGTTAGGAGTTGCTTATGTTTGAAGTGTTTTGACTTTAAGCTGTTACTGGCTATTTACAACCCTATGAGATGGCTTTTTCATTTCCAAACTAAACCACACATCTGGGGCTGGAGCCTCACATGTTAAATGTTTTATCCTGTTATCCTCTTTTTTTTTTTCATTTTCGCTCTCCTGACCCAGATCTGCCATGAAGCAAGGAATTAGGAAATCAGCCAGTCAGGAGCGGCTGGATTCAGATCCCAGCTTTCTCCCTGACCTGAGCTGTGAAAGTCAGCAAGGTGGATCCTGTGTGTGAGGCACCCCTGCCGCTGGGTACTACTCAGCTCTTCTCCCCATGCTCAGCTTGTGAGAGGGCATCAGATCCTACAGCTTGGCACTTGTACCCCTCTGCACCCTCCTGTGCTGTCAGTGGGGAGGAGGAATTGGGACACTGCATGAAAAGCCCAGGAGCTTCAGGGACAGAGGCAGGAGACCATTGGCTAGGAGGGGGACCTTAAGCAGGTCTCACTTACAGTGCATGAGAACTGGCAGGTCTATAGCTTGGGAAACATGCCAAAACAAGCTTTTATTATTAAAATTAAGGAAATACAGAGAAATGTGCTGCTTGGACTACAGTGCACTGGATGCAATTTCCTCACTGCCATTTGGCTTCTCAGATTATAAGTTCTTAGAGTACAGAAAATTTCTGTGAAGCAATAACACAGAAGAGGCCTAGTCCTAACCACTGTCACTAAATTTAATATTAAATAAAGATGGTCGTGTAGAGCACAGTTCTGCCTCACTTCTCTAAAAGGGAACAGCACATTCTCTTGCACCCTGACCTGCTGCCAAGAGAAGCCTATGTGCAGGGGTTTGTCTTTGCATGGTGCAGTGCAAACAAGCTGCTCCCCCAGGGAGGCAAGCCAGGAGACCAGGGTTACAGCCAGACTGGCAGAGCAGTGCCATCACCTTCAAGGATGCAGCCTCACTGTCCCTGAGCAAGGAGAATGGGGCAGGTCCAGTGATGGGCACCAGGGAACACAGCCCAGGGCTCACCACGCAAGTCTATAGGGATGAGGCAGGTCCAGAATTAAGCTGCAAGTCAAGTTTGTTGGTTGGTGTTAGGTACAGGCAGACCTGCAGTGCACCCTCAGGCAAGGACTGAGCTATGCTTGAGCCTAAACACATGAGCAAAACAAGTGGAGACCCATCAAGGTATCTCACAGGTATCCCAAAGATCTTTTCCTGGCAGTCTGACCCCAGCCTGCATGGCTGCATCATATGATGCCCAGAGCTGCCCTCGGACTCAGGTGGCCAAACCCTGGCTGGGGTAAGAGGTTGCAGGGCTGGATGATGCACCCACTCCTGACACAACTGTCCCACAAAACAGAGAGGCTGCATCTTCTGCAATTTCTACGAGATATTTGTAAATGAAGAGCACATACTCCGTTATCTCTTCTTCAAGAGGATCAATACACACTTGGAGCTCAGCATCAATCATGTTTTGAGCAAAAAGGTACCCACTCACTTGCCATGATGTGTTGTGCAGGGAAAACCTGGTAACAAGATTACCAACTGTATTTAAAAAAAATGACAAAAATCAGAAAAGGTGTCTCTATTGCATTCTAGAGAGGTTTCTGAGCATTAGTACTGTATTATGATTGCATGCTACAATTAGGGGTATCATGGGGGGAAGCAGGTGATAAGGTAGGTGATGGCCTGTCATGCCACTCACAGCAGCCTAACTCCAGAGCCTGTGAAGGGTGCCCAAAACCAGGAGACGGTAAATGGCAAAATATAAGAGCTACTGAAAGCCCACGTAGTCAAGCTGCAGCTGCCCCAGCTAGAATGAGAGGCACATTGGGTGCCCAACTCAAATGCCTCTATGTAAATGCACGCAGCATGGGGAATAAACAAGGGGAATTGGAGACGCATGTGCAATTGCAGGGCCATGATCTCATTGCAATTACTGAGACCTGGTGGGACAGCTCTCATGACTGGAATGTGGCCATGGATGGCTTTAGGCTTTTCAGGAAGGACAGGCCAGGAAGGCGAGATGGCGGAGTTGCCCTTTATGTAAGAGAGCAACTGGAATGTATGGAACTCAGCATAGGGGAGGACAAAGTGCGAATTGAGAGCCTGTGGGTGAGGATTAAAGGGCAGGCCAGCAGGGGCGACAGTGCGATGGGAGTTTACTACAGGCCTCCTGAACAGGAAGAGAAAGTGGACGAGGCCTTCTACAGGCAGCCGCAAAAAACCTCATGATCACAGGCCCTGGGTCCTTATGGGGGACTTCAACCACCCTGATGTCTGCTGGCTAATCACACAGCTAGGAACAGGCAGTCCAGGAGGTTCCTGCAAAACACTGCAGATAACTTCTTGATGCAGGTGGTTGATGAGCCAACAAGGGGAGGGCGCTGCTAGACCTGATACTAACAAACAGAGGTGGTCTAGTGGCAAATGTGACGGTTGGGAGCAGTCTTGGCTGCAGTGACCACGAGATTTTGGAATTCACGATCCTGCGTGAAAGAAGCTGGGCAAGAAGCAGGATTGCAACCTTGGACTTCAAGAGAGCTAACTTTGACCTCTTCAGGGAACTCTTTGGAGGAGTCCCCTGGGCCAGGGTCCTAGAAGGAAAGGGGCTCCAGGAGAGTTGGCTAATATTCAAACACCACTTTCTCCAAGCTCAGGATCGGTGCATTCCTACAAGAAAGAAGTTGGGCAAGGCTGGCAGGAGACCTGTGTGGATGGGCAAGGAGCTGTTGGGGAAACTTAATGAGAAAAAGAGCATGTACATAATGTGGAAGAAGGGCCAGGCCACATGGGAACAATGTAGGAACATTGTCAGAGAATGCAGGGATGCAACAAGGAAGGCCAAGGCCTGTTTAGACTTAGAGTTAGCAAGAGATGTCGGGAACAAAAGGAAGGGCTTCTAAAAATACATCAGCAGCAAGAGGAAGAGTAGGGAAAGTGTTAGTCTGCTGCTGAGCGAGGTGGGTGCCTTGGTGACAAAGGATGCAGCGAAGACAGAGTTACTAAATGCCTTCTTTGCTTCTGTCTTTACTGCTAAGGCTAGTACCCATGAACTACAGAGCCCGGACACGAGAGAGATAACCAGTAGAGAGGAAGACTTTCCACTAGTCAAGGAGGATTGGGTTAGCGATTGTTTAGGCAAACTGGACACCCATAAATCCATGGGCCGAGATGGGATGCACCCAAGACTGCTGAGGGAACTGGCGGGGGGCTCAGCCGCACTCCATCATCTTCGAGAGGTCATGGACGGCAGAGGAGGTGCCTGAGGACTGGAAGAAACCAGCGTCACTCCAGTCGTCAAAAAGGGCAGGAGGGAGGACCTGAGACACTACAGGCTGGTCAGCCTCGCCTTCGTCCGTGGAAAGGTGATGGAGCAGCTCATCCTAGAGACCATCTCTAGGCATGTGAAGGAAAAGAAGATGATCAGGAGTAGTCAGCATGGATTCACCAGGGGTAAGTCATGTTTGACGAACCTGATAGTCTTCTACAATGGGATGAGTGGCTGGATGGACAATGGGAAAGCCATAGATGTTGTCTACCTTGACTTCAGCAAGGCTTTCGACACCATCTTCAGTAACGTTCTTGTGGGGAAGCTCCAGAAGTGTGGGTTAGATGAGTGGACAGGGAGGTGGATTGAGAACTGACTGGATGGCAGAGCTCAGAGCATGGTGATAAATGGGACCAAGTCTAGTTGGAGGCCTGTGGCCAGTGGTGTCCCCCAGGGGCCAGTACTGGGGCCAGTTCTATTGAACTTGTTCATCAATGACTTGAATGAGGACACAGAGTGCACCTTGAGCAAGTTTGCAAATGATGCCAAACTCGGTGGAATGGCTGACACTCCAGAGTTTTGTGCTGCCATTCAGAGGGACCTGGACAAATTGGAGAGTTGGGCAGAGAGGAACTTGCTGAGGTTCAATAAGCACAAGTGCAGGATCCTGCACCTGGGGAGGAATAACCCCAGGCACCACTACAGATTAGGGATTGACCTGCTGGAAAGCAACTCTGTGGAGAGGGATTTGGGAGTCCCAGCTCACAGCAAGTTAACAATGAGTCATCAATGTGCCCTTGTGGCCACGAAGGCCAAGAAGGCCAACGGGATCCTGGCCTGCACCAGGAGGAGTGTTGCCAGCAGGTCAAGGGAGGGGATCCTGCCCCTCTACTCAGCTCTGGTGAGCCCGCACTTGCAGTATTGTGGCAGTTCTGGGCTCTCCAGTATAAGAGATACATATAACTTCTGGAGAGGGTCTAGCGTAGAGCAACAAAGATGATTAAGGGACTGGAGCATCTGTATTATGAGGAAAGACTCAGCCTGTCTAGCCTGAGAAGACTGACAGGGGATTAATCAATATATATAAGTAGCTTAGGGGAGAATGTAGGGAGGATGGGGCCAAACTCTTCTCGGTGGTGGCCTATGATAGGACAGGGGTTAATAGGTACAAGTTGAAACGCAGAAAGTTCTGTCTCCATGTGAGGAAGAACTTCTTTCCCGTGAGGATGACAGAGCCCTGGAACAGGCTGCACAGAGAGGTTTTGGAGTCTCCTTCCTGGAGATCTTGCAAACCCGCCTGGATGTCACCCTGTGTCCCGTGCTCTAGGTGTCCCTGCTGGAGCAGCGGGGTTGGACTAGATGATCTCTAGAGGTCCCTTCCAACTTACCCATTCTGTGATTCTATGAATTCATCGTCCCTTTTAGCTTTAAAGTAATAAGCTCATAGATTTCAATTTTCAGCCTGTGGAAATCAATATAGGTCCACTGATTTCAGTGGAAGGTGCCAGGTGAGTATCTGGCCCCAGACATCAAGGGAAGCTTGTACAGAGATATTTAATAACGCAAGAGCCCTGTGTTTTCAGAAAAGATAAATGACTTCAAAGGTGATGCTGAAGCCTCTTGTGGCGTCTCTTCTCTAAGAAGATTTTTCTAATCACTCTCATGAAGTTTTCCTTAACTACAAAAAAAACCCCTTACATATCTGGCACAAAGTAAAGGAAATCAGATTTCAGAATAAATACTGCAGTGAATTTTGTTCTTGGATTTTTTTTTTTTTTCTCTAGGATTTTTGTTCTACTATTTCCTTCCTCTTAGAAGCATTAGGATAGATATTAAGAAGCAGCTTTTCAGTCCTTATGCATAGACCTTTAAAGCCTATAATATCAATGGTTGATTTTTTCATTTTATCTAGAACTGTGCTGTAAAATAAATGTTTTAAGAACAACAGTACCGTTTATCAGGTTCTGCTCCAGGTTCACCCAGTAAGAGCAGATGCAATCCTATATTAAATATGAAGGAGAGAGGAATTATTCAAATATGAACTTATTTAAACAGAGTTTAATAAGAAGGTTGAATAGTGAAGCACAATAGTACTTATGGAGTACTGTGTGTTAAGAAGCCTTATTTATATCTCTCGTGATGAGACCAAAATAATAACTTTAACAGCACAGAGATAGTGTTGCTCAAATGTCTGTACATAATCACAGAATGGCTGAGGTTGGAAGGGACCTCTAGAGATCATCTAGTCCAACCTCCCTGCTCAAGCAGGGACACGTAGAACATGTGGCACTGGGTGGTGTCCAGGTGGGTTTTGAAGATCTCCAAAGGAGACTCCACAGCCTCTCTGGGCAGCGAATAAAAAGGTTTTCCCTTTTCTTTGAAATATCAAATATGAGCAGCTCTCAGAGAAGTCTGTAGGAACTGTGTGTGCTCAACACAATTCAGAAAATCAGATAAACACCTGCTATTTGCCGAGATGTATATATCCATGACAAATCTGAGGCACCCAAATTTGACAAACTGATTTTTGTCTTCAGTCAAAACTGCTTCTTGTTTGCACACTTCTCTGTAAAAGATTGAACAGCTCTGATTCCTTTTAACATTGATATTGCCAAAAATTATTTCATTTAATATTTATACTAATCTCATTATATTTTTTAGTCTGTCAGCTGTACTCAGATTAATTTTAGACAAGTTCATTAATAACGCAAGTGCAAGCTTTACTGACTTTCTGAGGGCCTCTTGGCATAAGCTTAAATACAGTCTTTAAGAAGACAGTGACATGTACCACAGAGCACTAACATATCTTAGAGCAGCACTACCAATTATATATATTTATAATATAATATTCTTAAAGTGCATAAATTCTATAGAAAAAAATCAGGAATTCTGAGGTCCAACGAGAAACAGGAAGATCTGGCTTGAGGTAGAAAGCTCGTTGACAGTACTGGAATAATTCAATTTTTTTTTTTTTTCGCTAGATCAAGTTCCAGTTGAACCCATAATATTTAAAAACAAGCAAAAACTACCTGAGTCAACAATTGTGAGCAGGATTTGAAGGATTTGACTTGATTCACGAAAATGAGGAACAGTTCATTATTCAGATAATATTTGGGGTTTGATGCAGTGTCACTCTCTCTCAGCATACAATGATCTGTTGTAGAAGGTCTCTGTCCAGGTGGCCTAGCATAAGCAGTCAGAGACTGATAAGACAATCTGATTACACCTGATCATCTTTTACTAAATTGCAAAAAGAAAGAATCATGCTGGATATCAGTAAAACTAGTGAAACACTGGAACATTCTGCTTATAGATGCTGGGGAATCTCTCTAACTAGAGGTCTTCAAGAGGACCCCTATTAGCATAGCTGACCCCAATGTAAGAGAGGCAAATGACGAAGAGGACAACTTTAGACATTTCCCAACTTTTACCATATTCTTTTATAATCTTGTGTGACAGTTATTACAAACTGTGCGTTTGATCGGTGTGCCTGAGCACATCAGCAGCTGCTGCTGCAGGAAAGGTTGCTTGCTCTGTGCAGCCTCTGGGAGGGCTGAGTGCCAGCATGGGCGAGCACAAGCAAATTGTGAGAGCAAGTGGCCTCCTCATTCTTCAGCTCCTCATCCCTAATGCCCTTCTGGCAGAGGTTGCTGCTAGCGCCTCTTTTTTTTACGGTGCCATTACCTACCTACCTCTACTTAATGACTTAAATGCTACCAACTGCATCCCCCACTGTTGTGGGATTCCCTGACCTTCAAAAATAGATAATCTTTGAATAGTTACCATGGGGATGAAAAAATATTTTTTTGAATTGCTGTAGGCAAGGGCTCTGCTTTGCTTATAGTTCCTCATCATTTGGTGATCTGCGTCTCAGCAACTGCACGGGTGAAATGGTGAAATGAATTGACTTCTACTTATGATTCCAATGTGATGTAGCCTCTGCTTTCCCATAAACAACCTTATCAAAATCTGATTGAGGCTGTGTTGGGCGCCCTCCGTTCATTACCTACCTTCTCACTTTTCTTATTTACTATTGCTCCTTTTCAGCCCAAAGAATAATCTTTTGTAGTTTAGTAAACTGCTTGTGAATACAAAGTCAATATTCTGTTATTTAGCTGGATGGTGTAACTTGTTTGCACTCCCAAAAGGAAGTACCACCAGCACCTTCTTGGATCACCCCCCAGAGCTTCTGAAGCAACCTGCACCCATTGGAAACCCTGAATTTACCACTTTGAGAGAAAATGACTATTTTCCACGATAATTCCAGAACTTTGCAGAACTCTGCTTTCAGTCTATAATTCAATCTATATCAGAAAATTAAGCTAGTGGTTTCTCTCAGAAAATCATGCCTTGATAAATTCCATGGAAGTACAACATAACCATCTTTTATAGTGATCTGCTGTTTGCTGCTCACTTCGCATTCAGAGTAAGGGATTGTTTTTCACATGGACAGGAGAATTTATTTCCATAAGTTTCAATACACTGCAGAAGGCATTTCAGGTACTACAGTTACAATTTCCCTAGTCAGCACCTTTCACAGTTATATCCAGATGTCGTGTTGCCCTGTCACAGTGCTAATGTTGTCTTGCATAGCAGTTCTGTAATAAAACAGGTAGAATTTTTCTAAAGTAGGCCTATCAACTGATAAATAAAACCATCATGCCAAGGCACAGCTTGAGCACGAACACATCACCATCATCAACTCCCTGGCACAATTTTAGCCTTTGTCAGTTTGTTCTCCTCCAGATGATGCTTGGCCATGATTTGGGAGATAGCATGGGCCATGCAGACACATATTGTATCCCGCTGCTTGCTTTCAGGCCCAGGGAATGGGCCCTGTTCCATAGTGTAAACAGAGACCTAGTCTCTGGTTTCATTGCATAATCACAGTCTGAGTGACTGCAGCCTTCTTCATGCCAGGGAGGCTCTTTCCTTTCTGATACACTTTGTTTTTTAACATCCTTATCAAAAGTTGAGCATCTTTTCTTTAGCTCATCCTTTCTAATAGTCTCCCCTGCCATTCTTCTCAGCTCTTATAAAAGGCAAAAGCATAACACTGAGAGTGTTTGCTTGTATCTTCCCTTTCCTACACTTGCTGCCTCATATCACTCACTACTTCCATCATTTCCATTCCCTCCTCTCATGTGCTGTAAGCTGACTTGGCTGTAGACACAAAAGCTGTGTAACTTTGTGATCATCTTCTTGGTAGGTAAATATAGCAGGGAGTTTTCTGAAATGATGATGAGCACTGTTGAGAAGAGCACAAAAGACCACCTGCCTGTGGTCACTACTCTTGGTTCCATGTTCAGTTGCCCTGCCGTTTTTCCAAGACAGAAGTAAGATCTTTACCTGGCTTTTACTTAAGCTTACTTTCCTTACTGTCCTGTCTTATCTTAATGCATTACTTTACTTCTTTTATTTTTATTTTTTTTTCTTTTTCTAACCTCTTTGTTATCTAGTCAGAGTAGAATCTTCTGTTTGTTCTCAAAGAGGGGATCTATACAGGACCTTGAATCCGATGTTTTTTTCCTACATGAGGACCTAGACTTGGCTCATTTGGGGGTCTGGATTTACTTAGATGGAAGGTGAGAGTTCAGGTCGGCTGACAGCATGGCATGTTTCAGAAAGTTAACATGAAGATACAAAGTGAGTCAGATCCCTTTTTAACTGCAGCTAAAAGAATCTGGCTTGCAATAGTCTCCAGCTCTCTTTTTTATCACACATTTAAAATCCGAAAGACAGCTTGTGATTCTACTTTGAAGCCAAAAGCAACTCTTGGCACAAACTCTGGGTTTTTAGTGTGTCTTTTCTCCAAACAGTAAAATGAGGTCGTTGTTTTTTAGGACAGAATAATCATCAGGGAGTGAAACTTACAGATTACGCTTATTTAGTTATTGATTCAGCTAAAACTCTAAACATTTGACTGAATGCACCTTCCTTTTCTTTATAAGAGAATAATTTTCTGTTCTGGAAGGAGACGAATGCTTCATTGACTTTACAAGATAATGTTTGTAGAAAATTTGGATGATGCCTGCAAGTGGTGGACAGGGGTGCATCTTCTTGTTACTTGAAATAAGTGAACCAGATATGGTGATTCAGGTAAATGTCAAATAAATTATTCAAAATATTCAAATAACTCTTTCTGTTATGCATCATCCCTGCTGTTTTCTTTTTAAAGGATTATTTTTGTCCTTAGTTAAATAAACATTAACAGTCTACAGGGAAGCCTTGAACTGAACTCCAATTACTAGCTACCTCTTTGGACAGAAATACCTAATTGTGTTCCACTCACACAATTAGGTTACAAACTTGGCTGCAGACTTAGTATGTGAAATGAGGCCCAAATGAAAATGTGCTTGTTCAGGAAAACTGCATATTACTAAAACAGAGCCCTGTACTCATTTCAAGTTTCTTTCATCAGGCAAAAATAACTTGTGTCTTTACAAGTTAGAATCATCCACTATTTCGTTTTTCTTAAATTTCTGATATTCAGGACACATTTTAGGTGAAGACAATTTGTTTTGTACACTGATACTGTACTGAGGTGTATCCCCTTCGACATTGTCAGTGAACCAATGTTAGAGTCACCTGAATCACCAAGAATATAGAATTATTCAGGCAGCTAAAAGCTTCAAATCTTATTCTTTCTCTGGCTTCAGTGGCTTGCTGGCTGCCCTTTACAAATTTTGTATTGATATAAATTGCCTCTAGTCTGTCAGCTATTTATGGGATAGTCTTACCAGAGACTGGCTCCAGCAAACTCTACGGACAGCAGTGAATTTAAAAGAGGACAAAGATTCCATTACAAAGTCTCTCTTTATTGATTTCACTAAAAATAATTTTCTATCATAAATAAGGAACTTAAACATTTTGTGGAGGCCTAAATTGCCAGGTCTACTTATCTGCCAATAATGGTGCTACTTTCACACAGTAAGCCGTACAGTAATTTATGTACTGTACATAGCTCAGCCAGCTGAATTCAAGGACCAAGAGGAGGCAGAAAAATAGAGGTCTTTCTTCAGGACCAGAACTGCGTAAATATGCAGTGATGTGATTCTGCTTTATATATGTTCCTTCGGAAGTTATTTCTGAAAGGGAGAGGAATAGATGGGAGCACAGTTTAGTTATAGCTGAGGTACTAGGAGAATTAGCTTGGTAATTAGCAAGAGTAAAGTCACAAACATCCTTAGAAAAGGTTTTCAAAACTTTAGCCAGGTGGATGTGGCATTGGCATAGAAAGTTTGAAAGGAGGGAGTGAAGCAAAGGACACAATTAATTTTGGAATACCTGGGAAATCGAATGGATCAATAGCTTCCACATTGTGTAAGCACACATTCTTTGGTATATTAGGGACTTTCTGTCATGGTGGGTCAGGCAGTTGTTTTAAGTTACTTTTTTAAAACAACTGGCAACTAGAAGATGTATAGAAGCATCAAAGAAAAAAGATCTGAAGGCTCACTCCAGAGGGACTAATTTTTTTTTTTTTGTTTCCACAGATCTTGGAATTCTTCTCAGTAGGAGGGTTGAACTCTGTGATTTGACTATAGGATTAGGCCATGGGTATGACTGCAGAATCACTTGAAGACGTGGATGTAGAACTTTTGGCACTTTGGCACTTTCTGCCAGAAGAGCTATGCATGGGCATATAAACTTCTTCCACAGAGAAATATGGACAGCATTAGTTAAAGTATACCTTATAATTTTCACCAGAAAAACCCACCAACCAACCAAACAGGCAAACATATGACAAGAAATCTCTGAGACAAAAAAGCAAATATTTCTGAGAAAGTAAATATTTTCTGAACAATTAGAATATCTTAGGTTAAGGCTGCCCACAGTATTCACATCCACCCACCCATAGGAAAGTGTATTATAGTTCAGCTGACCCCATTTTGTTTATGAGTTAAGACCAAATCTGTGAAGGTTGAGAAAACAAATTCATCAGGAAATACTGATTTGATACTGTAGCTATGTATATTCTAAAATGACAAGGTTTGTTGGGGGGATGTTATTCAAGATACTGTCCTAAATGACAGAGAAGATTTTTCGTTCTCTGAAATGTAATGTGAAGGAGAGTTGTGTGACACAATTTTTTCAAATTACCCAGAACTCTTTCTCGGTGGTTTGGAAGAAGCATAGAGTTTTAATACAACAAGCAACGTTTCTGACCTCACAGGTGCAGAAGTGAAAAATGCAAAGATGGTTTGGGATAATAGCACTAGTAAGGAGAGATTTTCTGGTGAAGAAAACATACATCATAATATTTATCCATGCAATTTCAAAAGGCACTAACTACACAATTCTGGTAGTACAAGCATAATAGAAAAATGAAAATTAATGCTTATGACTACATTCCCTTAAGTTTAATATTCTCATTGTCATTCCTCAGATGGCCTTCAGGAGGGATGACAACTCAAGATGTAATGATACCATATGTCCAAATATTTTGTGGCAAAATCAGGCCTATTGATCCTTCCCATTTACATTGCTACCAAATCAATATGAGGAAAGCAAAGCAAAATCAGGTGCTATAAAATCCTGAGGAAATTAGCTAGTGCCGTTCAAGAATGGCAAAAGGCAGATGTAATGATACCATATGTCCAAATATTTTGTGGCAAAATCAGGCCTATTGATCCTTCCCATTTACATTGCTACCAAATCAATATGAGGAAAGCAAAGCAAAATCAGGTGCTATAAAATCCTGAGGAAATTAGCTAGTGCCGTTCAAGAATGGCAAAAGGCCCATGGCTTTGGCATGCAAGGGCACTGAGAGGGAAACGGCCAGCCCTTCATAGCTGTGGAGTTTCTGGGGAGCTTTGGGAGGATTTGGGATGTTCTCTGGCACCACTGGTTCTGCGGACAACAGAGTTGATCAACCTGAATACCCCAAAGCTGAAAGGCCTCTAAAGTCACTCAGCCATTACATCTTCTGCTTCTCTGAGCTACGTGCTTTCAGCTAAAACTGTTAGTTGATCTTGGGATATAACTTTACCTTAAGTCTTTTAACAATTCAGTTCTCAAGTTCCTGCTGTAGCCATTTCTCAGTGCCCCGTCAGGGGTCCAGATTGCAGTTCTTTCTTGGAGCTTTCAGATCCATCTTCTTCTAATAACTGCTTTCTTATTTCATAGCAGATTTTTTAGTGATTCCTCTTTATAATGCAGGAGTTAGAAAAAGATGTTCTAACACAGTTCTTTTAAAACTCAAGAAAAAAAAATGTTATTAGTGTACCAAAGAAAGTCTTATCTGAAAGCAGAACCGGTGCTAATAACTGCTTAAATCAAAAGACCTCCATGATTTTGAAAGTAAGAGGATCTTAAGCATGATTAGATGTTTAATAGAAAAGGTTTCCACTGATATCCAAGATGGCTATACAATTCTTGATTTCAAGATAGTAATTTAGTTAAAAATAGACACAAACCATGTAAATCCCCTGCCACCTGGCATGTGCTCCCAGAGTTAAGCTTTGAGTACTTAATCAAAATGTTTTCTCAGATCTGTATTCTGAGACAAATTGTCATGGGAGTTGTGAATTTAGAATATGTTTACATTTTATGTTATCCTCTTCTAGGGGGATTTTGTTATTTGTATCTGAATCACTCTCTTCTGGCACTCTCTTAAGTCTAGCGTTTTCTCAAATAATTTAACCTAGCCTGACAAGTCCAAATGTAAGAATTTCCTAAGCATGTTACCAGCTGGGAGCATCTAGTAGTTGTAATTACTTGTTAGCTAATATTGTACACAGAACAATTATGCTTGGAGAGTTATATAACATTGGACTGGTCTGCAATAACTTGCAAATTTAGAAAGCAATGAATGACCTTTGAACAGGGCTAAGAAAAAAAAGACAAAAAATAATTAACAAAGAAATCTCCTGATATACTGTAATATGCCTTAGTTTGTAGCACCATGTTTTCTATTTTAAGTGTTAGCAGTAAGAGCATATCTGCTTTGCCTTCTATGTCAGTATAAAATCAATAAAACTTGTATAAAGCAATTAAAAAGCAATAAAAATCCCACTCAAGTTTTTTAAAGCAATATGAACAGCTAAGATGATGATCATTATTACTTCTATTATTTTTTCCCAGTAGAAGGGTGGATTTGCATGTTTATTTCATGTATATTTCACTAATACAAGCTTCTCCTTTGCCATATCCATAACCATGGGGGTGCACACCTGGTCCTGAAAGATTCAGTTATTTAGCTTAGTGGAGACATTTGAAGCTAACACTGTTCTACAATTGCAATGGGCTAGGATTGTATGCTCAGCTGGGCTTCGTGTCTCAGTGACAAAGTCTTTGCCTCTCATGACATGACTAAGGTGACTCTTACTCTGGCATAATCCAAATATAAAGATGGGTTTGAGCCAGAGTTATCAAGCTGTGATAAGCATCCCACTAGTAATATGCAAGCTACTCCAAAGAGGTACATTAATCCTGTTTGAACAGCCAAATATCTCCTTCTGTGCATGTACCCAGCCTAGTACAGAGCCATGAGCTGCTGCTGCTGATCCTGTCATTAATGCTCTTACCTAAGCAAACTGAATTTAGAAAGTGCTATGTAGGATGTTCTTCCCTGTTGATAATTATAGTTTGATCAGTATCACACTACAACTAAGTATTTCAGAATGTTTCAATAAAAGTTAGTTCTGACCTGACTGAAGTTGTAATTTGAGTTTACAGAATCACAGAATCACAGAATCACAGAATGGTTGAGGTTGGAAGGGACCTCTAGAGATCATCTAGTCCAATCCCCCTGCTTAAGCAGGGACACCTAGAGCATGGGGCACAGGGTGACATCCAGGCGGATTTTGAGTTTACATTTTCTCCAGTGTTTCAGTCTAGGAAAGGAGAACCATGGAACCTCAACTGAATAAATGACAGAAAAATCTGACCTGTAGACCAAATATGAATTTATCAATGAAAAAGGAAGAGATTTTTTTCTTTATTTGAAATTATTTGTGAGTGGCCTGCTGCATTATTACATAATGTTATTTTCTTTACTTCCTTGTAAAAAGCAACTGAAAGAAGTAAGAAATTATACAGCAAAAGAAACACAAGAGACTTGCTGTAACATCCAAGAAGATTACAAAACTGACATGTACTGAAAGATGATGTGTTACTCTATGGTATTTCAAGATGGAATCTGAATTAACAGTTTTCTATGAATAATGTATTTGTCAAAACAGGACTACCCTTGTTCATAAACTGCTGGACTATGATTTCTATTTTGTGCTACTCATTTTTTTGGACAAAAATCTTGAATTGAAAGCTTTGGCATAAAATTTGGTGCTGACTTGTTTAGGTTCTCTGAGCGTTATATATTCCAAAGCTGACATAAATATTCGGAATTCGGTAGTTGATTGACTTTTGACCTGCCAGAGAAATTATATTCTACCCTTACTGTTAATTAACCAAAAGAATTAATTTTAAAAGATGTAGAAATATTATTTTTCAAAATGATCTGCTTTTTTTCCCAATATACTGGAAGATAGTGGGATAGAAGCATATTTTAGGAAGAGTACTAACAGCCCTAAGGGGTATAAGGACATTTAAAAATCCTTCCCATTTTCTTTTTTATTTAAAACTGCTTCCTGGCTAAAGCTATAGGCCAGATTTATTAGCTTTCTTGAGTATCTTATGTTGAATTTTCTCTTGACTCAAGAAAGCTAAGCAGTTAAAAGTAAGTACACCTGCATGGCTTCAACCTTGTCTAGTTTAAGTTACAGCTACAGAACTTAGGCCAGGAGGTTCTCGAGGTGAAGAAAAGTTAAACTCACAGATCTCTCTATCACCCAGACCCAAAGTTCAATAATAATGGAGAGAGACTTCTGGATAGAAAAACAGTAGTTTTCTAGAAAACACTTGGAAAATTAGTGCCTATCCTTTCATCGATTGGTCTCTCTTCGAAATACTGTATTTGTATTGCTGTGGATAAAGCATTTTTCATTTTTTAAAGAACTGTATACTTCAAATTTAATTGTCTTCGTTTTGCATCAGATGTATTTCCTCCACATATCTGTTCTTAGATGAAAAGGAAACCTTTGTATAAACTTGTTCATCAGTTCTGTTTGACCATAGATATATCACTGATGTTAAATGGGTTAAATGAATGTTGCAAATGCATATTGTGGAACTGGAACAGGTATGAAGCTCTTACAATTTACAGGAAGGAGTTTTACATCCATTAATGACATATTTATATGCCAAATTTATTTATTATATCAGTGACCAGATTTGGTGACCACTGAAATACCTTCAAGCTCTGCGAACCTTGCTGCTTGATCATGTCGCACACTTTACTGACACTAAGTGGTCAGTCACACGTTTGCTTGGAAGTTCGCTATTCTCTATTTTTCTGTCTTCCTTATAACAAAGTTAGGGGATGCACAACGTAGTGCTGTGATTGGTTAGAAAGCATAAACTAAAGAAATGCTTGCTATGAGTTGCAGCATTGTTTTTTTTTCTAAAGCTGAGCATAATCTCCAGTAAAATATGCCTGGATGCCCATCCTTCTGTGATTAAAATTATTTACCTGTGTACCAGAGGATAGCATCTTCCTAGGGATCCTTCCTAAAAACAACGTGTTCCAAAGTATGCACTATTATTCCTTAATATCCAAGACAAATAGTGTTATATGATATAAAATCGGTTATGTCGACATAACCAACAAGAACAAAAAAAAAGAAATCAAGGATTAGGATTTGTAAATAACGTTATTAAAATGCTCTGCTTTCTGTGGAGTTCTGTTTTAATATTCTGTGTGTTAGAAATCCGGGAAGGTATAAATACTCATGGATATAAATGAGCCTGTAATAATAATGGTTTTGGGAAATAGGCAAAGCCTCTGTCTTGACAACTGTCGTGCCCAAATTATTAAATCCTAAAACATAGTAAGTGACCTATTCACTGACATTTCTGATGTATTTTAATATTCACATTCAATTTTTAATGTGGATTTCCCATTCTCAGCATCTGTGACTGTAATCTGTGACCAGATCTGAAAAAGTATTTAGGACCCTAAAGTACAAATTTGATGGAATTTGGGAATATGAGCCCAAGAGTCAGATCAACAAAAAACCCTATGTCTACCCAGAGAAATGCCTGTGTATGTAGGAGGCAAAGTTTAAGCTGTTAAAGCATACCAGGACCTGAAGTTCTGCAATGACAAAGCCACTTTAGCTCAACAGCATCCTGACCCTCTTTTACATTTCGGGTTGTTCAGCAGTCACAAAAGTAGGAATTGCTTAAATTCCCAAGGGGTTACTTTACTAAGGACGCACAGAAGAAACATTTACCACATTGAATTGAGCAGACAACAGTGTAATGTTCATTCAGAAGCTCAGATAGGGAAGACAGCGCTGCCCAGTGATAATTAGGAGTCCTGTGAGTGAAGCATGGAGAAAGTAATTTTTTTTTCTCTTTGTCTTATTTTATGTTTACCTAAGAAATGCAAGGCCTGTGTTCACTGACCTCTTGAGCATTAGAGAATTCAAAATGTGTTTTCTTCTTTCTTAAATACTTCTTTTTCTCTCAAGATAAAGACTATGCTGAGGAGGGCATTTTCTCTGGCCTTCCAGCTTTAGCTCTGTACAGAAAAGAATGCAAGGTTCATAGATGCTGAAAAGAAGCAAATGAGCAGGATTTCTTCTCCAAATCAGTTCTCTCTTAGAATGCTTATATTTACTGGGAAGGGGAAATCCTAGGGCTTTGTTTCAGCACTGCTGATAGATTGTGTCAAGAAATCTTTCTGCATAAATATCAAGAACTAAAACCCAGGGTTGTTCCCTATCATCTTCATGAAATTAAAATCTTCATGGTGCATTCCCTCATGTGAAGCAGAGTACACCTGGTAAACACATAGATTTACTTCTGGGCTCCTGATTAGAGAAAAAAAATAAAAAAGGCAGGGAGAAAAATATGTGGTTCTGAATGTTCTCAGATGTAGGAGGACTTACACCCCAGGTATCTCATTTCTTGGGCAAATAATCTTGTACCACTCAAGTATTCCTACGTACTTACTGTACAGATGAGCAAATAAATATTTACAAATTTTGGAATGACCCAGCTGAGGGAGTAACATTTTAAATCCAGCAAATGTGTCCAATCAGTGAATCCCAAGACTGGAAATAACTCTTTTAGATAGACAGCATTTCAGATTCACCCATTTCAGAATGAGAGGTATTTCCATGCAATATTTATTTTCTGTGAAATCATGTCTGTAGCACCTCATCTATTTTATGGAGATTTTAGGAGCTTAATTCAGATTTATTTGCTGTCTAGAGGTAATGCCAAAAATTAGTACTGTTTTGAAGTGACTTTTCCCATGGTTAAGTCTTTCATATGTTCTGCATGTTGTTAACTATACAAATTCCCTCCTTTTTTTCTTCATTATTCACCACTGCCTAGAGAAAAAAGATATTTAGATGGCATTTTTATTGGCATGATTCCAGCCAATGTGGATATTAAAAGAGAAAGCTATTATAATCTGAAATTTGTGACATTAAGACTGTCGAAATTCTGTTAAAAAGAGTCTCTGAAAATAAGTCCAAAATATCTACAGAAATGCCAAATTTCATAAATTATACTCGCAGTGAAGATCAGAAAGTATTACTACTATTAGGGAAGTATAGAGCAAATGAGTCCTGCAGCTGTAAAGCAGAACTGTCACATTTTTCATCAGGCTAGTCACTCAAGATAAAAACCGAGCTTTTTATTCAGAACTTAGTGATGTGAATGACATAGAGCTTTGCCTCATGTCATTGAATCATAAACAGTCAGTCTAGAATTGAAGTGACCTCAAGAGGTTATCTTGTCCACCTGTCGGCCCCAAGGCAAGGTATAAAATATCTTTCTTGCACCCAGGTATTGGTCTGATGTATTCCTGAACAGCTTTGATGATGGAGCTACAAGAACCTCATTAGGCAGTGCCTACAAAGTCCTGCCATAAGTACTGGAGAACACCGAAGTTTCCTCTGCGGCCTGAGATGCTAAGTACAAAATGAAACTAGAGCCTTTCCAGCTGATTTCACTGGATCCATACCAAAATGTAGCTCTCTGTGGTGCAGATGAAAGAAGGATAGGACCTTGATTAAGTTACTTATGGAAAGTGAGATTTGAACTGCATCACAGTCAATAGCCCTTTAAACCCCACTGAGTTGTACTGATCACAGAATCACAGAATGGCTGAGGTTGGAAGGGACCTCTAGAAAGCATCTAGTCCAACCCCCCTGCTCCAGCAGGGTCACCTAGAGCATGTGGCACAGGACCATGTCCAAGCGGGTTTTGAAGATCTCCAGAGAAGGAGCCTCCACAGCTTCTCTGGGCAGCCTGTTCCAGGGCTCTGTCACCCTCACAGGAAAGAAGGTCTTCCTCACATGGTGATGGAACTTCCTGTGTTTCAGCTTGTATCCATTACCCCTTGTCCTGTCACTGGTCACCACTGAGAAGAGTTTGGCCCCATCCTCCCTACATTCTCCCCTAAGGTACTTACATATATTGATCAGATTCCTCTCAGTCTTTGCTTCTTTAGGCTAGACAGGTCCAGCTCACTTAGTCTTTCCTCATAATATAGATGCTCCAGTCCCTTAATCATTTTTGTTGCTCTACGCTAGACCCTCTCCAGAAGTTACACATCTCTCTTGCAGTGGGGAGCTCAGAACTGCACACAATACTCCAGATGCGAGCTCACCAGAGCTGAGTAGAGGGGCAGGATCCCCTCCCTTGACCTGCTGGCAACACTCCTCCTGGTGCAGGCCAGGATCCCGTTGGCCTTCTTGGCCTTCGTGGCCACAAGGGCACATTGATGACTCATCATTAACTTGCTGTGAGCTGGGACTCCCAAATCCCTCTCCACGGAGTTGCTTTCCAGCAGGTCAATCCCTAATCTGTAGTGGTGCCTGGGGTTATTCCTCCCCAGGTGAAGGATCCTGCACTTGTGCTTGTTGAACCTCAGCAAGTTCCTCTCTGCCCAACTCTCCAGTCTCTCCAGGTCCCCCTCCACAGCCCTCTGGAGTGTCAGCCACTCCACCCAGTTTGGTATCATCCACAGACTTGCTTAGGGTGCACTCGGTCCTCTCATGCAAGCCATTGATGAACAAGTTCAATAGAACTGGCCCCAGTACTGACCCCTGGGGGACACCACTGGCCACAGGCCTCCAACTAGACTCGGCCCCATTTATCACCACGCTCTGAGCTCTGCCATCCAGTCAGTTCTCAATCCACCTCCCTGTCCACTCATCTAACCCACACTTCTGGAGATTCCCCATGAGGATGTTATGGGAGACTGAGTTGAAAGCCTTGTTGAATTCAAAGTAGACAATGGCTCTCCCATCGTCCATCCATCCAATCATCCCATTGTACTGATAACACTGAGGATGTTTTTGGAATATATTGCTGTGTAATATATTATTATCCAATATGAAAAGGGGATCAGAATCTGTCCCTTTGATAAAACTGATGGAGCAAGAAATCTCTTTTGGACCTATGTTTAGATATGGCTTTTTATATATGGGATATAAAGCTCATACCTTTATTCTGCATGACATTGTTAACTGCAAATGCAGCATTGGCCAAAACAACAAAAACCATTTTCTTATATTGTGGAAATTCCATTCTGATACTGGCATAAGGGACTAAATTCCTGTAGTATGGGTAATACAGTACTTCTACAACAAAACAGACTTATGTTCTGTGCTTGCATTTCTTTTATAAATGGATGAAAAATCCTAATTCAGTTTTTGATGTAGTCTTGCTGTCAACCATTTGCTTTGCATAATTGGGGTGACAGATGCACTTTATTGTAGCAGCAGAACCACTTTGTAGCACATTTTGTCAAAAGGTGCAATGGGGATGGATCTTGGCCAACATCAATAATGGAATAATAAACCAAAAAAGTAGCAGGGAATTGCAGCAGTTTTAATGAAAAATCCACTTCCCATGGCTGTTCTGAGGTTGTTTTGTTGAACAATTATTGCTTGGACAGGAGACTTTTCTGAAAAATCCAATACATTTTTGTCTGAGAAAGGTAAGAAAATACAAAGGAAAATAAGGTTCTGATAGATTCTCACAACACAAAGGCAGTCAAGGGACACATGGGCTCATTGCTGAGCCAAGACTCATGGGAGAGGGCCTTCTTATACAGAACAATATCCTGTAAACTGAGCAATACTGCTGAAAATCATTCTCTGGACCTATCAGAAGTCAGATAGGGAATCACAGTCTTATCTGTGCTGTAGGGTTATCCTGCCCCAATACTTTTCTCATTCATGTTGCTCAGTGATCTCGTCACCAGAGATTTGTCGACACAGCTTTCTTAAATTCCTGGGTGCCAGCCTGAAGAGGGGCACATCCAGGGAAAAAGGAGCAATCCTCACTAGAGTATCTGAGAAATGTCAAGGCATACCAGCCTATTAAGACAGATTTATATTGGTGTGATTTCTCATTCTGACATTTGATCAAATGCTCACCGAATGAAAATCACTACTTCTCATAGTGACTCCATCGAAGAGAATGTGTAATATAATGCTCTTGAATGGCGATTTTGCCTGAGATTTTTTTGGCCTTGTTTTCACTTGATGAGTAAGAAGACAGAAGACACTTGTTGAAAATAAAATAGACTGATGAATGTAATGCAGATGCATTAATTAAAATGATAACTGCAAACAGAGGCAATCTCCGACCAGAATATTATTTTCTTGCTCTCAGTTGAAAGTAGAATGATACAGGAGAGAGCAAAATCATTTCAGCATAGGTTACCAATCTTCCTACTAAAAGCCTTCTGTAATAACTGGTGCACACCATCATTCTTTAGACATAAACACGGCTTAGAAGATGGTGAGAAGTGAAAACAACACTTATTGAATATACTTAATATTATTAACAAATTCTGCCATTTATTTGTTAGATCAAAACATGTACTTTTCTTAAAGAAATTCTTATCTAAATTGGAGTGTAACCCTACATGCCTTTCAAAGGTATCTAGAGAGTTTGGAGGTCTGGGCCAATAGGAACTTTATGAACTACAGCAAGGACGAATGCCAAGTCCTGCCTTTGGGAAGGAAGAGTGCCTTGCAGGAAGACTGACTGGCCGGGGAGCAGCTCTGCTGAGATGAACGGAGGGTCCTGCTAGGCAGCAAGCTGAGTAAGGGCCAGCAGTGTGCCCTCGCAGCCAACACTACCTTGCAGTGTGTCAACAAGAGCATGGCCAGTATATCAAGGGAATTGCTTGCTTTGCTTGCTTTGCTTAACATCATTGTTAAATTTCATCTAGAATACAGCATCCAGTTTTCTCCTCCATTTTCCCCCAGGAAATTGGTCTGGACACTGCCCGAGGTCCTTTCTACACTGAGCAGCTCTGTGAGTCTGAACCAAGAGCCCCTCTGACTCAACAGAACACAGTGCTGTTCATCAGTCATCTTAATTGTGATCATCCACTATAATCAGAAATGTAAATTGTTTCTAGACTAGAGGAAAAGATAATGACTTTAAAACTGTTTGTCTATACCCTATTTAAGGAGTAAGTCTTTTTCTTTTTTTTTTTTTTTTTTTCAAATAAGTGGATATATTTTAAATACACCTTTTAAAGACATTTCATTTTTAAAATTGCTGGAATAATCAAAATATTTGTCGAGATGTGGATCATGTACTTACTATTTAATTTCATAATCAGTAAGTAATGAAAAGATATGATTTCAAAGGGAGAATAACTCATGATTCTGCCCATGTGCCCCTTCTGTGTCCAATACACAGAAGCACTTTTAGAATTCATAAATTCTATTTCCCTTGAGTGGGTTTACTGTGGGAATAAAAACACCGAAATCTGAATTTCAAAAGTATAAAATACCGATTTTCAAAAGTATAAAACTTTTCCAGTAACAGAATAAGAATTTGTCTTCAAGAATACCAATTTCAGGAAGAATCAACTTTCTTTGAATTAGATTATTTCCACATAAAAGCTTCATATATTCTTCAGATTCAAAAGGGCAAACTAAAAGTGGGTATGAAGAAATACATTATTTCTGCATTATTTGTAAATTAGACAGAAAATGAAGATGTTCTGTATCAGAGATTGAAGAATAATAGAACATATCAAAGATACCCTCTCCAAGGCCTTGCTATTTGCAATTTTTATTTTAAAACAGTAATTCACTGTTCTACTATCCTTTTCTTTTAAATCTCCTCCAGAATATCTATTTCTGTGCCAGACAGCTCCTCCTCCAAATAAGTAAACAACATCACTATTATTCATGACTCTAACACTAACTTTGAAAATATGAGCATACTGAAATTGAAGTCCATATTTGCCTCAATACACATAAAGTGCAAAAGAAAAGAACAGGGTTCTTCAGAGGAAAACAGGATGGGATGGGAACACTTGGACATATAGGTGTACATATGCTGACATTGTTATTTGGCTTTATTAGCCCTGTTCCTTCTCTCTTAATTAGAGGTAATCATATCACCTCAGCCTTCTTGATGCAAAGTAAAATCTTTTAGTCTTTTCTTCTCCACTGATCAGGCTCTTATCCATTCTTTCTTCCATATGATTTTTCCTCTTGCCTGTGTGTGACCAGAATCTTAGATAATCTTGCAGGTGAGATTTTACATGTACTTTGTAAAAGTACATGGCTAACATATCCTAAGACTGTTTTTACCTTTTAACAGCCACATCATGTTGGTCACTCATAATCATCTTGACTTAATAGTAAGCTCAAGTCTTTTCACTCTGCGCTTATTTCCAGTGGATGAGCACCCAGTTTAGAGAGGGAATTAGTGTTATCGTATATATTTATTTAACATTGTTACGTTCTCCCTGTTTTCTTCTGCAAACAAAGCCATGTAGTGTAATTACTGTAAAAGTCTAAACTTCCTGATATAATATCTCTATTATGTAATGTGGTTTTGCAAGCTGCTTGTCCTTAGGTACGTCTTTACATAACATATAATAAATCATTTACAAGATGTAATCTTGTTCTAAGTATACTTAATAATACAAAAATACAGTAGATTTAAATGGCAGGAAAACCTAATCATCAGATTTTTTTCTTGGTGTTACAGCTAATACAGTGCCTCTGATTTTATTTTCATTGTACATTCAGCAGTAAATTTAATCAGCATCTTTTGTGAGCAGAGAAATACAATTAAAAGCTGCTTCATTGATAAGACTTCATATTAACTCATATTTAAGTCAATCGTCATCTCAGAATATTTTCTGGGCTTGCTTTCTAAGTCTACAGAGTTCAAATGCTTATGCTTTCATGGTATCCACATTTTTTCATCTTTATAGGAGTCCACAAAAAGACTGTGAGGTTATGTCATTTTTTTCTGGTCTTTCCTGTCCTCCCACAGGCAAAGTTGCCTGAAATGCAGATAACTTGCCTGTCATTTCACAATGTTTGAATCTCATCTCTGCAGGGACAAACTGAGCCTGTTTAACTTATCAGAGGTATCACCCAGATCTGTCTGAATACACAGTCAGAGCTGGTCAGACAATAGTGTCTGCACTGTGTTGCCTTCCAGAAATAAAAAGACCTAATTCCTGACTGTGGATATTACCTCAAAACATTTTGGTGCGATAGCCATCTTACTTCAGAAAGGGGGAGCTGTGCTTGGGTTCTGAACACTCACAAAGTCTGGTGTTGTTAACTTGATAAATTCATCCATTTTATTGACCTGATAAGAGTAATAACTTGCTGACAGTTCAAAGGGCTTTTTTTTTTTTTTTTTTCATTTAACAGCCCTTTCTCAATAGCATAGAGTTTACTTCATGAGAAGTCTGCAACTGTCCAATGCCAATCTTTTCACACTTCTTGCTGAACACCATCAAAACTTTCGAGCCATTTTGCTATGGAAAACTGCTTTTCCTTTGAACAATCATAAATAAAAATTTTATTTTTTTGATATTTATTATTACTTATTAGTATTTCCAAAGATTACTAGTTTTTAAATAAATACAGCAAAAGCAGTAATTTCTGCTTTTCCAGCAACTCCAGAAGAACCTCACTTTATAGAGCAGAGCAATTTGATTTTTTTTAATTGAATTTCGATAATCATTGCAGTTGCCTGATTCTGTAATTCTTTCTTATTATTCTGGTCAGACTATTGGGGAGGGAGGATGGGGGGTAGTCCTGAGAATTCACATTAAAGGAGATACCTAGGAAGCTCTGTGATTTCCTTCCTTTACCTTCTGGCCTCAAGAGGGCCCCCAGTTACCTTCCAAACTCTGGTCTATGAGTCCTTGGATAAAGATGGGGAGTTTGCAGACTGACACAGGGAGAAGATGTTTGCATCCGTACTCAGATGTTTAAGAAATGTGTCTGCCATGGTTAAAAGTCCTAATACCAAACTGCAAACTTGGTGTCTTCTGCTCTGAGAGTATACTGTGGGAATTCACATAAAAAAAACATGCTAATATTTTATCTTATTCTGTAACCCAGAAGGAGATCTGAGAAATTCCAAAAAAAACATTTTTTCTTGTGCTTCGAAGACTCATGTGATGCATTTAAAATGCTCCTAATAATTGATTCATTTGCTGCCTGGAAATGATTATTGATACCTTTTTTTTTTTTTTTTTTC